>JACJUY010008156.1:0-39538 GCA_014220935.1 Platorchestia sp. MABIK
AGAACCGAACCTCTAGGACCTCAGAACAAGAACAATCGTGATAACCCGAATACCCCAAAACCCTACAAGAACTGCTCATCGCAGTGAAAATGTTCATTTGCTTCGCTGTGTTCCTCGAGCGGTAATAGTCTAGTTAAAGTCAATCAGTGATATTCTAATTAAAGTCAATCAGTGATATTCTAATTAAAGTCAATCAGTGATGTTCTAATTAAAGTCAATCAGTGATATTAGAATTAGAATTAATCGACATTGGCCCCGCAAAAATGATCTCTTCCAAGGAAATTTGCTCACCTAATTTTAAAACTAAATTTAGTGTTTTAGTGTAAATTTTAAACAGAGCTAACGTGGTACATCAGTTCGAATGTAACAGGAGAGAATGTAAGTCTCTTAATAAATGTTACATTGGCATGACCATGATGACCCTGAAATAAAGATTAATAGCGTACATATATCAAGGTTCCACTTTTAAATCATTTCTGTTTTGATCACAGCTGTAAGCCCTCAAATGAAGATCTGTTTTCAAATACAAAACTTTTGTACGATGTTGTAAAAAAGGAGCCTGTTCAAATAATAGAAGCACTGTACATTCATAAACTTAAACCTACCTTCAACGAGTATGCACAGGATATTTTTACTCTAAAATTGTTCAGTAGGATTGTGGCTTAGACGTTCAAAACCTCCGCTCGTTCATCCATTTTGCTTCTATCTCTGATGCCGTTAACATGTGAATATCTGGTGTGTGATGACAACTAGTCAGCTGTAGTTTCAATCTTGTACAAAATTTGTTCTATCTAGTCTTCTCGCAATGTGATTACCAATATTTTTATTCGTTCTGATGTAGCTTAATTTTTGGATTGAAGCAGTTTCATCAATGTGACTAAGTGTTTCTTTTATATTTTACAGCCTGAAGATGATGTTTGGAACATCGAAACGTTGCCTTTTATAGGCTCACATTTGTAAAATTAAAAAAAAATTGAGTGTTCATTTCAGTTAAATGATAAGTGATTATCTCTGTATTCTAACACGTATAAAACTAGAACAATTTCGCATAGTTGAAAAATTGGAAATTAAATTTAGTGTAATGAACAACATTTGTAAACCAGTGCTTTCAATTTTTTGCAAAAAAAAATTCAGGTATTAGGAACAGGAGAGTAAATGTTTGACAAAATCAGGGAAATATTTATTGAAAAATTCAGTTTTGTGATTAGGCAACGAAATCTAAACGTGAACTTGAAACGAGTTCTCATTAGGTGAAAGAATTTTGTGTAACGAGATGTGTGTTTGTAAACTTGCATCAGGGAACCTTGGACTGGAGGGGAGGCACACCTCAACATAAAATCTCAATGATCAAGCGACCCCACGAGTGTAATATAAGACACAGTATTAACATTAGCAAATCGTACAATGAACTTGCAATTCAAAATTATTGCGGGTACTCACCAAGTTTCGGTCCCTGACTGACCTACAACTCCAAAACCGTACTTCTGATGTTTTCTTGCGTCCTCGACGCAGGACCTGTTCGCTAAATTATCATACATATACATGTATTTGGTGCATAATTAGCTGTGGGTGACTTTCCAAAAAAATGTAGGCAAACGAAAAGCACCTTTGTACACAGAGAGATCTCTGTTCTCTTCTCAAATGCAGAGAACACGCATTTGATTGACATAGATCAACGACACTGATGAAACCCTGGTGTTGGCCAGCCAATTTTCCATCTTTCGCAATTACTAGTGTCGGTAATTAAAAGCTGGAATTAGAGGGCCGCAGATCTTCACACACCGATTGTTAGCTCATTAATACGTTAAAATAATATAATATATCTAGACAAGGTACACAATGACTGCCTCCCAAAAACAAAATATTGTCAAACTCCTTGCGTCTAATTAGACGCTCATTTGTTCATTTTTCTTCCGACATCTGATTGCGATGCAGATGTTTCCTTTTCGTGATATCAACAATAACTCTCTATCTGCATGTTACAAACGAAAATCTATCTATTACTCACTTATCATTTTTCAGCGCTGATCAATATATGTTTTTCATCTTTCTTTTTTATAAAACATTTAGTATTTATTTATATCATCATCACACAGAAACATTTGAGGAATTTCTCATAAGTAAGATGATATTTTTTTTAACGGTTTGTTGTAAACTCACCCACACATTTGCCAGCTGTGTTGATTTTTTCAATCAATCAAACTTTTAGAAATTGTAACTTCTTCATAGAACCATCTGTGGAACAAAAATCAGGCAGATCAATTTTAAAACATTTGATTTTCACTGTCAAGTAATAATCAGTGTGTATTCAACTATTTGATGTATTATAAAATTCATCTACCTCTTCTACAATGATACGACCCATTTTTTATGTTCTCGATTTTCCGGAACAATTTTTTAAAAACAAATGGCGACATTAATTATTGAACACTGAATGATGCTTCTACTCACGGCATAGCGTTGAGGGTTATATTAGTCTCGGTAATTTTTTCTTTAACTCAACTTCCGTGGGACGATAATCTCATTGTTGTTAAGACCGAGAATGACCTTTCTTATACAGGCACATTTTAGCATTTCACAAACCAGCTAATCTGATGGTCGAGCTGAAACAGCCCCTCTTCTTGAAATATTTTTCAAGCTCATCATTGCTCCTCTTACTCAAGGATTATAACCTATTTTATTGAATGAAAAACTTCTGTTTTTTTATTCTGTCCTCGAGGGTCCAATAAGCATGGATTTTTCAGAGGCCCCTCCTCGATGTGGGTAAATTTTCCCCAACTCCACCAACTTATATTGCTACGGAGATCAAGTTTCCTTGTATTTTTTAGTCAATTTATGAGATTTAATAGCTCTGCTCAATGGCTTGGATAAGCAGCACAAACATTTCTTCGACCACTACCTTAACCTGCGACCCTCCCACCTACGCCCTGTTCCCTTACTCGAGGAAATAAACCAGTCCTCAATTTCATATTCCAATCTCAGGTCCCGAACACTTTTATGATAAAACTTGCAAATTTCTTGTAACAGTTTCCTTGATTCAATCATATCTCCACACAGTCGTACTCATATCCTTCGTTACACTTGCAATAATATAGTTCAAAATCACATTATTTGGATCAACCGTTTGGTACAGAGGAGATTTCCCAAACTTAACTAGCTGATAGTTTTATGCTGATTTAATCACAGTTAAACATTGTACGTGCCACGGTATAACCTAAATTTCAATCAGGAAAAATCAAGTACTGAAACTTGCTGCTTCAAACCCTCCAAACTATTGTGCTAAAGACTGTGGGTATTTCTTAAGCTTGCTGTTTAGCTCAAGCCAGTCTGACTGAATTCAAACCTGTAAAAAATGGTCAAACTCACTGAGTAATTGACATTTCTTTTTAATAAAGTAGTTAGTAAATATCATCACCACAATTTTTCCCCTTTCCTAAAACTTTGACTTTAACAAGGCATAACATATTCATTGGATTTCCATACTTCATTACTCAATCGTTGACTTTCAACTAAAGTTTTGGTTACTTGTGTAAACTATACAGTTACCTGTGTACTAGTTTATTTCATGAATACACTTAAAGTAGTGAAATTGAGTGGCACAACTTAAGAGGTTACAACTAGCGATTATAGAGTAGTAAAACTGATGGGGACAAAAACTAATGACTATAGACTGGTGCAGCTGTAGGTGCTAAAACTATATAGTGATGATAGAACGGTACAACTGAGAAGGGTGGAAATGGTGATGACTTAAATTATCGGTTGTGGAGTGGTACCACTGAGAGGGAAGTGTGTTAAAACTAACGATTATAGTGGTACAACTAAGAGGAAAAAGGGTTAAAACCAGCAATTATAGAGCATAACAACTGAGGGGAGGACTAACAACACCGATAATAGAATGATGTCGCTGTGAGGAGGAGGGGGGTGGTGGTGGGNNNNGGGGGGGGGGGGGGTGATAGATTTATCGGATTTTAAAGTTAGACAACTGATGGGGGCTAAAACGAGCGATTATTGAGTGATGCAGCTCCAGGAGAGAAGACAAAAACTAGCTAGTACAGAGAGGTCTAATGATATGAGCTGCAAAGTCCCAGCTTTTTATTTGATCATTCCTGATAATATCGCCTTTTATCCGGTAAGAAAGATAATAACGAAAGTCATTTGTAAAAATTGAAATGAACTTAGAATAAGAAACGCAGACAAACATCTAAAAACGGAGACTATCCACACCACAGGTGACTCAAAGAAGCTAAGATGGCTACTTAAAAGCAGGTTCAATCCAAAGAATAAAAAGACATTTAAAATCCTTTAATCTTTGGAAAATTTACCGTTCCCAAGTTCATGAAATCCCTGTTACTGATTGAGGTATTTTACGTGATGATATTTTCCTGTGCATGTAACTGAATGCAAAGGAGTTGGTATGATATTGCTAGTGCAATAACTCATGCTGCGATGTTCGGCGATCCTGCAACCTAGCGTACGAGAAGTTGTACCAACATACTCACATGCACTTCCAGCTGACGTGCGCTTCTGTATTCATACAATAAAGATGCCAAAATAACAGTTTAGACTAAAACTTTAAGTACTTCAGAATAGATAGACTTTATTGTTATCGCTCAAAATGATTCTCAAATTTGGCTCTTCAATATTCGTTTAACAAATTTAATATTACCGTTTTCATTTTCTGAATGAGGACCGAAGTAATGAAACCACAAGGTGTGAGTGTTGGTAACAGTTTTATTTATACGGAGGTTAGGGGATACTAAATTTTCCAGCGAAATATTTGTCAATATGGGCGTTTATCAATGACGATGAAAAATCAATTGTGAAAAATCATGATTTGAGAAAAAAATTAATTGTTTAAGAACTGGAATGAGCGCTCTATGTAATATAAGATCGACACAACGAAAATTTTTCGAAACGGAACTTGAAATTAATGGCCGGCAAATTTTTTAAATATTAACTCGGCCAAACCCCCTCTACTACAAGAAACAAACCACTCAAATTTGTCCCATTCACACGCACTAAGCAGTTTAAAAATAAGAGCTGACTTTTTTATCTATCGGAAATCTAGTGTTACTATGTCTTGTGTTAAGATATTTTAATGAAAATGAAACATGGAACTGAACGCAAAAAAAGCACAAATATGTTGCCGATATACAGGGCTAAACTTTAGAACCCCATAGGTAAATAACTTCCAAATTGGTTTATTTTTCTGTTTCAAAGTTGAAATTTCTGCTAGGATAATTGTACGTTTAATATATGAACAACGTTGCTCACTGTGTGCATCTGAGTATGTGGGCATAACTTCCCGGACTCGCAGCTGTAGGATCGCCGTACATCGTTGCGTGGGTTGGCAAACTGAAAATATTAGAGCAACTCTTTCGCATTCAGCTACATTGGATCATGCAAATCTGTGTTTTGCACCAATAAACAACAATTATGTTTGTTAAGGGCTTGGGTAGGGCAAGTTATTTCAAATATTTAAGGCTTTAGAATCTCTTTCGATTGTTGGGGCTAAACGTTTTTTAGATTTTATGTCGCTTTGAATTGGCCATAGTCTATATACAGTGGGACCCATTTTTATTTGTTTTGAATTTGTCAGAGTTCCTCATTCATGTTTATTCTTTTGCTTTACTGATTAATTTCATGTCTCACATTTCTAGTGGATGATGAGCGAATGCTCGACATGTCCTATTTTACTAGTTATTTTCCGTTGTGTGTGATTTCAAGACCAAGTTTTTAACGCTGCTGGCCTCGTTTTCTCATTTATATATATATTGTAACAATGCACATTCGTTTTTTCAAAAATAAACCAGAGTGATGTTACGTTAGCAGGATCCACCCATCATTTCAGAAGCTCGCTGCGTCTCCCTTGTGAGCACCGCGAAGCCATCGCCCCTCGAGGCGGGCTGTTGCTGCTGCCTGTAATGAAGGGCGCTGCATTTTAGCGTCTCTTCAAAAGTGGCTCTTTTCAGATCCGCGGCTCAAAGACCAATGAACGCAGGACGAAAAAAAGTCTCCTATCTATAGGTTGGCTAAAAATTGTGCAACAAAAGCGATGAACTGAGTATAGGAACAGCTACTGAGAAAACTTTCGTGGAAAGTAACCTGGATGGCTGCGGCTCTTTTCATGTGGTTGGTTACGGCTTGAATTTTTGAATGAGCTTATCTTCATGCAAGCTGAGCATCGGAGCCATCTGTATAATGCACGTTGGCTGCTTTTAGAGGGGCAATAAGTCACTACCGAACAGAACAATCATAACAATAGCACAGTAATTAGTGTAAGCCTCCGTTTCTATGCTACAGTAATTTGCACACAGGAAGAAGTGCTTATTTGGTATGGACCAGGGAAAACGTGAAATCCATGTGCTAGTGAGTGTTCTCAAACAAGATATGCTAAGCATAGAAACAGCAAGTTAAAAAAGAAGAGGAAGAAAATACAACGAAGAAAGAGCGAAGAAGATCTGAGAAATGTTAGAAGCTAAGTGCGTTTGAGAGATAAAAGGTTCATCGATAGCCGAGGTAACCTAGAATGTTGGTCTTTGTAGCAGCATAGGATAAATAAATCTAACTGACCTTAACCTCGTGCCTAACCTATGCTCTCTCAGGGGAGCAGTTTTATAAAGGACAGGTCTGGTCATTATTATTGTTAATCGCGAAGAAATGAAAAACATCGCGATAAACAGTTAGCAAGCGCAAGTACTCGACAATCAAATAACAACGAAGAACATTTCCTCCAGCCTTAGGCTCCCTCATGCCAGGCGCAGAGAACAAAGCAGAGCATCTCTCAGGGGATCGGATCACAGCCTCAGCAAATAAAAATTTTCTCGCGAGGACGAAGCGAGCAAAAAAGTTGGCTCCTGCGAGCGGTTCCGAAGGCATTTCTGACACCTGACCAGCCCAACATCGGGAGGGAGGCGTATTATAGTTCAGGAAATATGCCAGGTCTGCCTATGGGCCTCTCATATGGGCTGTAGAGGCGGCAGCCCAGAGCTCCAATGCCCTGCAGCACTTCGAGTTGTTCCCGTGAAACACAAATTACTAGTTAGACTGGAACAAGGGAAAATGGTGCAACAATTTCATGATTCTTCTTGCTGTTTAGTTGAAGTTTTTTTAAGCTACTTGAATAAATCTTAAAAATTTCAAACTCATATGAGACGCTTAGTTTCCTGTGATAAGTTAATAAAATAATGAATGGCTCATACCATTGAGAAGGCATCTTGTTTCGATACCCTTTACGTTTTGCAGCAAAAGGCTAGCCTCTCATACGCACGCGTATCTTGTGTACTAATTGTAACAATTCAAGTGTTCCTCTTGAATAGTTGATATATAAATTACAGATGTCCCTAACTTTGACTAATCAATCAGTAAAAATTATTTATGGTCTGTACAACTGAAACACAACTGCTTGAAAGATTGTGCTCTTTGTTGTAGAAAACTGTGCTCATATTTTCTTCAAAACTTTAGTCCTTATATCACTGTACGGAATATTAAAGATCGAAATGGACCCTATTTATCGAGTGAAAATGATGGCAGTCTTCAAGAAACGTGGAACACAAAGCAAAAACTGATTGACTGTATTGGGTTGTTTCTGAAATATTGCCTCGGCACACTTTATTGCACAAGGAAGCATTTTTTGAAGAGCTACAGAGAAAATAACAGCTGAAAAGCGCAAGTACAAGAAATTATACCTCGTGAAACGTACGGTAAAACAACTGACAGGCGCATGAAAGAAATAACGTTCGATCAAGCACAAGTGACGACAACAAGCAGACAGGCGTTAGTGCAAAGAATGGTATTCGGTAAAAAGCATTCCGTAAAGCATAAGTGGTGATAAGAGCTGACTGGCGCCAATACAAAGAACAACGTTCGTTTATACGCAATTGAAAATAACAAGTAAACAGGCATCAATTTGAAAAATCACGTTCTTTAAAACTCAAGTGATGTGTCAAATGGGCCCCCGATGCATAGAAAAACCTTCGATAAAACACAAGAAATGCTAGGAACTGGCATGCGTCAGTACAAATAATATCATTCGGCCAAGAACTAGGGAAGATAACAACTGTCAGGCGCAAATACAAAGAATGACATGCGGCGCGTGCACCACAAGGAACGACGGCAAGTGATTTCATACAAAATGGCGTGAAGCTAAAATCATATTAGGGTTGAATCTTTTTTGCCATTTTATATCCTTATCATGTTTGATGACGCGCGTCAGAAGAGCTCACCTGAGCTCGGCGCGTTGGGCGCCCAAATAAAGGACCACTGCACCAAGGGCGCCCACGCTCCGTCATTGTGTCAGCACTCGACCCTGTGCTCTGTGAGCTACCTGAAGCCACAAGAAAAGAAGTGGCCACAAAAGCCAATAAGCTCAAGTTTCCAAAGTCGCGGAAAATAAAAGAAAACTGACCTCGAGCTCTTAAATAAGTTTTTCTTTTATTGCCCATGGAAACTTTTCACGCTAAAACTCCGGGAAGACAAGGTTTAGATTGCAGGAATTTGTCAGGAAGCCGACCTAGAACTTGGAGAAGTGCCGTCATGCGATAGAGGATGAAGCGTAATGGTGATTCCAAGAGATCGAATAAATTCTATTTGAAGAACTCATTTTAAATTTTTAGATCTCTGTTTTATTCTTCACGCAATCGTTCATCCCAAATGCCGATATTTTACATTCAAGAACCGAAAGTGAAAACTTCCGCTGAAAAATTGCTCAGTTGTATGAGGTAAGCCTGATCGAGACATAGAACATTAAAGTACGGGCTTCAAACGGGGAACTTAAGGAAAATATCACATTTTCAGAGAACTCAACTTATGACACTACATAGTTCGAAGCATGTCGTTCTATATAAAGAGTAACTAAGTAAACTAAAAAAAAGCCAAAGAAACATATGAAAGGGACTCAACATAACATTGGAAAAAATCCTTATCGAAAAACCGTTCTCATCAGAAACAGCTAAGATTGAAAAAAGGCAAGAGTCAAGGTGATGAGATTCGCCACAGTGGCACATGCTGCTGCTCCAAATGTTGCCACGGGCTGCCAGTATTGCAGTGGCTGCTCCAAGTGTTGCCACGGGCTGCCAGTATTGCAGTGGCTGCTCCAAGAGTTACCACGGGCTGCCAGCATTGCAGTGGCTGCTCCAAGTATTGCCACGGGCTGCCAGTATTGCAGTGGCTGCTCCAAATGTTGCCACGGGCTGCCAGCATTGTAATGGCTGCTCCAAGTGTTACTAAATGCTGCCAGTATTGCAGTGGCTGCTCCAAGTGTTGCCACGGACGCTGCCAGTATTGCAGTGGCTGCTCCAAGTATTGCCACGGGCTGCCAGCATTGCAGTGGCTGCTCCAAGTGTTGCCACGTGCTGCCAGTATTGCAGTGGCTGCTCCAAGTGTTACAACGGGCTGCCAGCATTGCAGTGGCTGCTCCAAGTGTTGCCACGGGCTGCCAGTATTGCAATGGCTGCTCCAAGTGTTACTACATGCAGCCAGTATTGCAGTGGCTGCTCCAAGTGTTGCCACGGGCTGCCAGCATTGCAATGGCTGCTTTAAGTGTTACCACGGGCTGCCAGCATTGCAATGGCTGCTCCACGTGTTACCACAAGCTGCCAGTTTTGCATTGGCTGCTACAAGTGTTGCCACGGGCTGCCAGTATCGCAGTGGCTGCTCCAAGTGTTGCCACGGGCTGCCAGTATTGCAGAGGCTGCTCCAAGTGTTGCCACGGACTGCCTGTATTGCAGTAGCTGCTCCAAGTGTTGCCACGGGCTGCCAGTATGCAGTGGCTGCTCCAAGTGTTGCCACGGGCTGCCAGCATTGCAATGGCTGCTCCAAGTGTTACTACATGCTGCCAGTATTGCAGTGGCTGCTCCAAGTGTTGCCACGAGCTGCCAGTATTGCAGTGGCTGCTCCAAGAGTTACCACGGGCTGCCAGCATTGCAGTGGCTGCTCTAAGTGTTGCCACGGGCTGCCAGTATTGCAGTGGCTGCTCCAAATGTTGCCACGGGCTGCCAGCATTGCAATGGCTGCTCCAAATGTTACTACATGCTGCCAGTATTGCAGTGGCTGCTCCAAGTGTTGCCACGGGCTGCCAGTATTGCAGTGNAAGTGTTGCCACGGCTGCCAGTATTGCAGTGGCTACTCCAAGTGTTGCCACGGGCTGCCAGCATTGCAATGGCTGCTCCAAGTGTTGCCACGGGCTGCCAGCATTGCAATGGCTGCTCCAAGTGTTGCCACGGGCTGCCAGCATTGCAGTGGCTGCTCCAAGTGTTGCCACGGGCTGCCAGTATTGCAGTGGCTGCTCCAAGTGTTGCTACGGGCTCGCACTGTTGCGGTGGCTGCTCCAAGTGTTGCTACGGGCTCGCACTGTTGCGGTGGCTGCTCCAAGAGCTGATACATACTGCCAGTGTTACAGTTGCTGCTACAGGATTTTTTCGATTTATTCACTAGTGTGTTGGAAAGCAGTGAAGTTGACCTATTAGGACACACTGCGAGCTAAGTAAATTTATTGATATTTCTTGAGTGACTCGTAATCGTAAAACCAATGCGGCTATCAAGATTTCGCGGCTAAGTGTGAATAACACAGAAAATAAGTTGGGCTACTATTCGAAGAGCCAATGGATATTATGACGACTCTGGGGGATGAAAGCAACATTAGTGGAAGGCAGAAATTCATGCATAATTTATTAATGGTTATGATCGTCCTTGGCCTATTTGTTGTAAATGATTCATTCATTTGTAAATGATCAAATGAATGTGTGTACTGTATGGAAGGTGAGGGCAATGAGCGTTGCATGACACGCTGCTCCTTCGAGAGCTGATGGTGCTGCCGTTGCTCGTTGTCAGCATGCCTGTGGTTAGTGCAGGAATGTCGTAGCATGCATGACCACGGTAGAAGAAATAAGGTAGGGTCAAAACAGTATTTTTTCGTCGACCGTGTGGCAGTGCTGACGTCAAGGCAACGAACCTATAGCTGTGCTCATATTGCATCTGCCAACACTTCTAGCTCCAAATCTGGCGCCACTAGTGGCTTAACGGCATGTCGCAATGGTGACGTCATCCAGTTTGTTTCAAATGAAGCCTCTCTGTTGGCTAGCCGAACAAGAGGTGTATTTTCCCCCCATATAAATGACTCTATCTTGTTTCCTCTACCGTGGTATGGACCGTCACCAGAGCTTTATAACTTTCAGATTTATCTGAAGTAGATAGGATACCGAATCCAAATCATTGATTCAGTTTGCTCATAGAGCACTGTGAATTTATAGGGAGTGCTAGGAAAACCGATCATCTTCTGCAAGGGTTTTTCTTTGCTTTATTCGGTGTCGTATTTGTTTGGACCAATTTATCTCTTCATAAAACTCTGAAAAGTATTGAAAAAATAGACAATGTATAAAACCTACTGAGAAATTCATATCTTCACAAGTAAGTGAAAATGAGAGCAAAAAGTAAGATAAGTTTAGTTGTGGACATACTAATTAACTCCGGTATTGCTAGTCCCAAATCTCAATGAAATAAGCGTCAATGTCAATTTCGGCAATACATTGCAGTAGAACACATTTACCAGCAGTAAAAAATTGACGTTCTACTGAAAACCCTACATATTAGTTCACGAGAACATTTAAATAGTGCATACAAAGATTATAATTCACGTTTTATGGGTTTCTGACATCATTGAAAAGCTCCTCCATCAAACATGAGGAAAACGTCAAAGATCAAAGCACATCAAACCTTAGTCTGAAGTTGCGAGGGTCCCAGCGAGGCACGACCAGACCGCCCTTAAAAATGTTCCGCCAGGGATTTATTGTTTATTACCATGAAAAACGCTATGAGAATTTTAGCAGCTGCAAGAAAATATTGTTTTCGATTAAACAAATCACATTTGTCATATGTTCGTACTGAATTTGAAATCATTTGAAATAAATGAAAGGAACCTATGCGAACTTTGAATTTTCATGTCCATTTTCAAAATTTCCCTGATCCATGATGTTTGTCAAATCTAAAAAAGATTCAACATCTACTTTGTTTTCATAGTTTATTTATCAAACTGTTAACTATTAAACCATCCAATGCACCTCAAGAATATTTATTATTAAGCTTATTCAAACTCCTCTGCAATGAAGTGAAATAATTGTCGCTGTCATATTTCAATCATTGTTTGCATTTATACTCTTTGCGACTGCAGAAAAATCATTGGAGTACATTTATTTAAAAACAAAGAGAGGCATCTTTCTTGCAGGGATTTTCCAGAAACGCAGGTCAAATTGGGTTCAATGATAGAAATACTTCTGAAATGATTTTACATTCCTTTATTTCAACATTCTGTCAATTTCAATTTCACGAGGACTTACATATGCACGAAACTTGAAATTTGTCGCAACAAGAAACCTGCTGTAAATTTTAGGCTTTTTGCAGTAACTCTCCATTACTGTCTCCCTGCATGGAGGAAAGATGTTTGTGGATAGATGTTTAGAAATTATTTAATCGGAGTGCATTCCAGTCCTTCCTTATTGCTCTGTAAGTTCCACAGCACCCAACTCGGGCATTCCTTGATGTTACCAATACAGTTATCTAAGATTTAATAGAACATCTATCTAACTCTGTACAAAACATCTCGTCATCAATATTCATGCGGGGAAAGAATATCGTCAGAGGCCCTACAACACACCCTTTCTTATTTCTTTAGAGAAAACGCACATGTTTTATGTTCACGTCGGTACTCTCGCAAATGCTAGGAAACCGAAGTTCCCCATGGAGTTCATTGTCTCCTGAAAGATGCATCTCCGAAGCCCGGTGTGGAATCAACGTCCACCAGAACTCCGGCGTCGTCTCGACAGTTCACGAATTACTGTCTTCCAAATTCGACGACAAAGTGCTCTTACACTCAGGATATTGGACATGAATTTTGTGACAAACAATCGAAAGGATGCAATAGTTGGGCGAAGGAGCTGCCTGTGTTCCCTCTGGAGTGTTTTGTACACACAATAACAGCGAGAGCAGGAGGCCGCCGTGGGGCTGCTGGCAGTGTTCTCCCCACACGAAGTCGTTTCAAAGCTGGTCGAAAGGAAACAATGAAATGATTTCTGCGCTTATACACGAGATTATTGTTTAAAAGTTCAGCGAGCATTCGTGGATCGATGTCAACATACAAGTGGGGACTCTTCAAAAGAGGATTGAATTCTTTAAGCGATTGAAGTTGTTGTAAAAATGGGAATACGCAGGAGGCTACCAAAAATCATTTTTTTTGACAGACATGAATAGTATTATTTTATTACGCCTCAATTTAGTATAGCTTTGAGGTTCGTCTCTCATTTCAACTTTTCGACAATACAGTTCATTTCCTCCATAATACAGATTTCAGCTCTTTAGTTTGCTCATTCAAGAAAAGAACGTAACAGAGAAGTCGAGAAGGTGACTCCAAGTGGGTAATGAGGTTTAGGAAGCTAAGAAATTGTGGCAGAAGAATTTCTTTGCGTGTAAAATAAACACAGTTCACGTTACGAAAATTAGTCTCAATGCAGTGCTATCATGATCAATTAATGCATTTGCGTATATGCATGGATTTATGGTACGTAATGATTCAAATAGACTGCATTGACAAGAAACATGATCTGCGAGCAAAAATTTGCATGAAATGAAACATATATTAAGTAATTTAGTTACTGAAAGTTTTCGCCTGCTTTTCTGTTCTGTATTTCAAACAACATAAAGCCATCTTGACAGCGTGATTGATGTTGTGAACGCACAATGAGTCACAATGACATATGATAGTAACTACTCGGGTGGCTCAGTAATTTTCACCAAAGAAAATCCATAATCGGATTCTGCAACAGTACTCTCTTAGAGGGTTGAAAAACGTTTTGCAAGACTGAACAACACGTTCCCATTGGGACAAGATCGAAAAAAAATGTTCCTCGGTCCGAGCGTTACGTCAGCCACCAGACGCAAAAACGAGGCAGACATTATACTCCTGTTCTTCATTTCGGCTCTGTAAAATAAGAAGAACGCAATCTCAACACCTTCCCAATTTCTTGCGACGTCGCGCTGAAATTTAAGTGAATCACTCCTAAAAAATGTCCCCGTTGTATGTGCTCGTAAGACCCAATCACAGAGGTCTCAAGAAAGAGTTTAGATTGTGAAAAAGTAGATATGTTTTATTCGACCATGCGCAATGGAATTGAAAATTTCAGCTAATTGGAAAGTTTTAAGTCATATTTAGCAATAAGCTAAGTTTTCTCCTTAGAGGTAGCCGAGGCAGGAAGCAGTTAATGTGTTAGGAGCGTCAAATTATTGTTCTTTCCGCAAATGAAAATACAAAAATGGCAAATGTTAATGGGTAGGTCGCATTGAGCCAGAATTCTCAGGTGACGCTAGTCTGAATTTTCAAGTACTGATTTGAATCTATAGCAATTCTTGAGAACTTTTTGGAAAACAACTTACCGGCTTTTAGTGTATATGTGTGAAAACCTTTGATATTTTAATAAAAGTTTTAAAACGTAAGAACCGGAGTATTGTTGTAGAAAGTTTGTAAATACTTTTGATGAGCACAAATGAGTACTGTATCACTTAGTCCACGTTAACCAAGGCTGGCCAGTTCTTTAACTAAGTTCATGCAGTGGCTGAGAGACATTTTTTTGAATTGCGTGCTGCAACATTTTTTATCTAATTCAAGAAAGTACAAAAATTGAACGAAGTTCGTAAGGAAGGGTTCAAACTTGCACTCTTTATAGCTTTTGAAATATTAAGCCTGTTCCATAATTGAAAAAATATAACGTCGAAGGTTCAAGTTTTTTGAGAAAAATCGTAAGAGACCCAATTCTTTTTTAATATTAATTGCGATTTATGGCATCGAACAGTTTTCTGCACATTCGACATGGGAAAAATACTAGAATGTCCGTGCCTTACTAACCTAACCAGTTTTGTTTCTCGAAATCTTGTCGTCTACTCGAGCTTAGAAAGCTTCAACTTCTTAAGTAGTCATCTCGCCTGAAATTCAACCGAACTGAAAAGAATTGAAGTAAAGAAAAGCATGAGGTGTAAAATAAGGAAAAGATTACAGAGGCACGTGGAAAACTTTTTTGAGTAGTTGATGGATGAAATTTATAAACGCATTGTGTTTTAGAATTTTTAAAATAAACTTTTACTCAAGGTACCTACAGGTTAAATAAGCGTGATTTACCCTATGGAGAGAATCGATAAATGTTTAATCTTAAAACTTGCGCAGGCTAATAAGACTAGAGAACAATTTAATTCATATTTAATTCGTGGTTGTGGCGGACCTATCTCTTTCCCACCCAGCTCTCTTGACATGATGCCCAATGACTCCTGAATTGGGAGACACCTGGCGAGTCAGGTGTACGCAACACCAGTTCCGTCGGAAGAACAAATTATCGACAGGATTATTGAAGCTTTTGCAAGGATTGCTGAAGCCCCTTGTGTCTTCCCTCGGGTTCGGGTATCATTTTGCTGACGCTTCTACGCACACAGTGTAGCGGATGGACGGAATTTTGAACACCATTAAGCTAACTTTAACCTTTTTTCTCACAAAAAAAACTGGTTGGAATTCCACTTTTCAATTACCCAGCGACCGCTCTTATTTAGGATGAAAACTTTAAACAAAACCTCATTGGAAACAGAAACATGTTTAAGCATTAGATTTCATTAAACAGTTTGTGTATGCCGAACTGTGTGGACGCTTCTTGTTCCGTTCTAAAATAAAGTGCCCGAAATGATGATGGAAAATGCTTATCTGAACTAAGAGAGTGCCCACTCAAACCATGAGAATCCAAGGATAAATTCATCTGACTATTATAAAAAGTCCTCACATAAAATGTGTAATATTCACTTACAAAAAAACTCAACCCTCACTTCCTAAAGAAACCAGCTAGTGTTTTACCTCATTCCAAGATGGCGGCCAGAAACGCAAGCCGGTGTGATAATAAGACTACGCCAGAGTTTTTCGTGTCCTGACGTAGAAAAATTGCCGAAACAAAGTAAGCAAACTGTCTCTATTCTAATTGATCACTTCAACTCAGAAATGACGATTTTTCATAAATGAAATAACTGACATAAAAACGCTAATCGAAACACTAAAGAGAAAAAAAATCTGAGCAGAAGAAAATCATAGACGACCAAAATGAGACAATAAACAGCTCATCTCCCGTCTGGATGGTTGAAAAGAAAGAAAAAACATAAACAGTTAGAAAACAAAATGCGGACTCATGTTTTGTCAAGGGAACTACCGTCATCACATGCAGAAGACTATACGAAAACAGTTTGAAAATTGCTGAAGGACAAAGCCAACATCAACCTAAGTAACTCTGACATCACTACAGCTAACAGAATGGGGGAAAACTCCAACTGGAAACGAGGATTGATGAAACATTACGTTCGAACTGAGGCACTACGAAAAGAACTGAGACCTGAGAAAGAAAACAGAAGAGTTCTAACGGAGGTACTACGAATTTATTGCGAAGAATGAAAAATTTTGACGGCTTGTTGTATGACAAAACTTAAATCTTATTTAAGTGAATGTTTCATACCTTCACGAGCTAACATTATGATCACTTGATTATTATGAAAGTCATAAGAAAATTCCCGGAGAAAATAGGAATCGCAAGATGTTTTGATCAGAAGATCAGCCTTTGTTCTCATAAGATTACATGACGAATTACTTTAAGATCTGTAGCGATCAACACGCCTGAAGAGCTCGATCAACTGTGTTCGATCAACGCCCAAAGAGCTCGACTGTGTTCGCGGACGGAGCGGCAGCAAACAGACGCTCCAAGTAAACGGAGCATCAAATTATTCAGAATGTGAGGGAATGAAAAGTTCACGGAACACAAAACTCGAAGTGAGTATCAATGAATTCGCTTTCTACCTCACTGAATGGTGAAATTGGAAAATCAGATTTGAAATGTGTTCATTTATAATAATTGTTACCGAGCAGAACAGACTGCTCAAATGTGTTCAAATGTGCAACGAAGTATTCCAGTTTACTAGAGTTGCGAAAATTTTTATACTCGTTGAAAAACACAAAGGTAGGCAGACATGATGGCATGAGCCTTCCTAATATCAAGCATAGCTTCCCAGTCACAGCATCAACGATTCATTTGACAATTAATGCATCAATAGCAACTAATAAATTCCACGATAAATGAAAGCACTCCATAATTAGACCGTCGCATAAAACTGGTGGTGTTAATATCGCAACAAACTACAGGCCCATTAGTCTTTAGCAGCCCTGTCCAAAATATTAGAGCAAGTGGAGACAAATCAACTGTCATCTCATTTGGACGAATCAAATTCCCTTCATCGAAATCAAAATGCCTACAGGAGGAACACTGGCATTCAAGACAAATACAGTGATATCGATACAGTAATTACAAAATTGCTAAACCAGCGACTTGCATTATTCCCATAAATACCGCACTTTTTTCATGACCATCCCTATATGCCACGATACGTTACACATCGCTTCCTTATATTATTATCAAGTATTTTTATAGGAAGCATTTTAAATTTGTTGTGGGGTTTAAGGCCTGTTCTTAGAGACAGTTAACTTAGTTCAATTTTGTAATGTTTGTACGGAAAGATATTTTCGAGTTTCTGCCATTTCGACCCTTTAGTTCTGAATATAAATTATCTACTTCAAACATTTACACATTCAACATTATTCGCTGATGTTACATAAGCCAAAACTCATACGTCAATGTACGTGGAGACTGTCAAAAGCTTTTCATCCCACTGTGTTCATCTTTATATTTCTTTCATTTCATTCAGTTGTAAATATTACCAAACTTAAAAGAACTTGCTATGGGAATATATTTCCTGTTTTTCTCTGTCTCTTTGCAAGCATTGACATGGGTTATTATGACTCCCATATATGTGTATGGACTAAGGGCCTTTATCTTAAAAAGCGATGTAATTCATCTTGTGTATTAAATTTACCGGATATTAAGCGTTTTGTTTTCTTATTCATGGTTTACCAAGTTACCGTTAGCCTCGTGTGGCAAGTCTCATTTCTGACGCTCGTGAGAACATAATGACAGCAATATTTAGGTTGTTAATTTTGGCGAATTACTCCAATTATGTTGTAAAGGTTTTGGTTAACGTTGTACAACAAAGCCTTATCATGCTTTTGACTCAGGTGTACTCTTTTGTGCCAGCATTATTTCTGTAGGAAATATATCAGTGTGTGCTGTGGTAAAATATTTTAATTTTCTCCACGCTCGTTATTCGGCCAACTATACCATTTCCAATACAATTTCCTCCTAGTGAAACTAAAATTCCTCCTATTGAAATTGAATTTCCTCCTATTGAAATTGAATTTCCTCCTAGTGAAACTGAATTTCCTCCTAGTGAAACTGAATTTCCTCCTATTGAAATTGAATTTCCTCATAGTGAAATTGAATTTCCTCCTATCGAAATTGAATTTCCTCCTATTGATATTGAATTTTCTCGTATTGATATTGAATTTCCTTCCTAGTGAATTTGTATTTCCTCGTGATAATATAAATTAATAATAAAATTGTTTATATTTTCTGTAGCTATGGGGATGAATGAGAAAATCTGCAATAGTGGTATACCATATATTATAATTATAATTCCCATGTAAACAATACCATGTCATACATAAATCATGCTTTTAAATCATTTCCATAGTCACAACCCAAAGATAGGTGAAAGCTAAAATATATACTTGTAAATATTTGGCATAAAAGTTAAATAATGTAACAAGAGAAACTTATTTATTATGAGTAGTTATTGGAAGATTAGGGCACTTCCTTTAAGTCTTCTCTCCATGTAGACGCTGGATAATATTTTTCTACTCTCTTAGTGAAGGCGAGTAACATATTTGGAGTGATATGTCCAATTGCATCTCTTGCAATCACTTCCAATTCGCTCATTCTTTGTTCAGCTATTGAAAGTCCATTATTTGCTGTTACATTCACTAAATAATCCATTCGCTCTCTGAGATTGCGTTTCACGTGGCTCTTGAAGGTACTCCAGGCGAGTTCTATTGGGTTCAGTAGATAAGAATATGGTGCTAGTCTGAGAAACTGAACAGATGGATATTCATTTGAAAGGCTTTCAATCCTGCAGTGGGCTGGTGCATTATCAACGATAAATGTTGGTCTTTCTATCCCCTGGTCTATGCAAGCCTGGATGAGCTCTCGGAACCATTGGAGGCAATCATCAGCTTTGAAAGCGCTACGTCGAGTGGTAAAGAGTACCATTCTACTTGATGTCATTGCCCCAATGCAATGGAGATTTGACCCCTTGCTCACTGGTGTCACATCCGATGCTCTTTTCCCAATTTTTGACCGGCCTTTCTTTCGCTTGCAAAAAAGATTGAAATTGGTTTCATCAACCCATATTGAAGTACGGCCTTCTGACTTCGCTTGGAAAAAGTTATCCATGTATGTAGCTCTTTTATCCTTGTTTTCTGGGGTGTTCATATTGCACGTTTGGGAACGCACAGTTTTACTGTGAAGAGTTCACAGTCTAACCAGTTCTTCACGGTATTAATGCTAACATTAATATTGAAACGGGTGCTGATAATGGTCTTCAGTTCAGCCAAGGTAGTTAATTGAAGCGTTGTTTTCAATGGTAGAAGTAAGCAGTTCAACAATTTCATTTGTTTTCTTAGATATGCCGCCCCCTTTCTTCTTTGGAGTTTCTTGTTTTTTCTTTAACCATTCGTATGCTGTTTTCAAATTAACCCCCATAGCGTTTGCAACTGTTCTCCAGTCCTCCTCGTTTATGTAAGCTTCATAAATTCTTTTCCTTTCATTATCACTGATTTTCTTGATCTTCATCTCGGAGGGGGCAATTTTTCGTCAGAAAAATAAAAGCGGATGAAATCCTGTATTATATCACTAATGGTTTCATAGTTACAAGCAGAGTACGGGCAATTATATTTCCAAGTAAACTGATTGTAAAAGTGCTATATCAACTTCTTTCATCATGTGGAAATGCAATTTCACTAGGAGGAAATTTATATAGTTTCAATAAGAGAAAATTCAATTTCACTATGAGGAAATTCAGTTTCACTGGGAGGAAATTCAATTTCACTATGAGGAAATTCAATTTCACTAGGAGGAAATTCAATTTCACTAGGAGGAAATTCAGTTTCACTAGGAGGAAATTCAATTTCACTAGGAGGAAATTCAATTTCACTGGGAGGAAATTCAGTTTCACTAGGAGGAAATTCAGTTCCACTGGGAGGAAATTCAATTTCACTATGAGGAAATTCAATTTCACTAGGAGGAAATTCAATTTCACTAGGAGGAAATTCAGTTTCACTGTGAGGAAATTCAGTTCCACTGGGAGGAAATTCAATTTCACTATGAGGAAATTCAGTTTCACTAGGAGGAAATTGGATTGGAAATGGTATAGAACACGTATGGAGTACCTTCAAGAGCCACGTGAAACGCAATCTCAGAGAGCGAATGGATTATTTAGTGAATGTAACAGCAAATAATGGACTTTCAATAGCTGAACAAAGAATGAGAGAATTGGAAGTGATTGCAAGAGATGCAATTGGACATATCACTCCAAATATGTTACTCGCCTTCACTAAGAGAGTAGAAAATTATTATCCAGCTTCTACAAGGAGAGAAGACTTAAAGGAAGTGCCCTAATCTTCCAATAACTACTCATAATAAATAAGTTTCTCTTGTTACATTATTTAACTTTTGTGCCAAATATTTACAAGTACATATTTTAGCTTTCACCTATCTTTGGGTTGTGACTATGGAAATGATTTAAAAGCATGATTTATGTATGACATGGTATTGTTTACATGGGAATTATAATTATAATATATGGTATACCACTATTGCAGATTTTCTCATTCATCCCCATAGCTACAGAAAATATAAACAATTTTATTATTAATTTATATTATCACGAGGAAATACAAATTCACTAGGGAGTAAATTAAATTTCAGTACGAGGAAATTCGATATCAATAGGAGGAAATTCAATTTCAATAGGAGGAAATTCAATTTCAATAGGAGGAAATTCAATTTCAATAGGAGGAAATTCAGTTTCACTATGAGGAAATTCAATTTCATTACGAGGAAATTCAATATCAATAGGAGGAAATTCAATTTCAATAGGAGGAAATTCAATTTCAATAGGAGGAAATTCAGTTTCACTAGGAGGAGATTCAATTTCAAGAAGAGGAAATTCAATTTCAATAGGAGGAAATTAAATTTCAATAGGAGGAAATTCAATTTCACTAGGAGGAAATTCAATTTCAATAGGAGGAAATTTAGTTTCACTAGGAGGAAATTGGATTGGAAATGGTATAGTTCATCCGTGAAAGGGAAAAGATTGTTCGGAATGTCGATCTCATAATCTTCGACGCAGAGTTATTTAGATCCCTCATTTCACTCTCAACAATACTCCCTGATACCGAAAGTTTCTAAGCTCGTATTTCAATGTGAGTCTGCACTAACAAAAGCGCTTTCACCAATGCGCCATCGGCGTTATGGTATTTTTTGTTTTTCATTCCTTGTATTTACATGTATTATCAAACTTAGATTAATATTAAGGCAACAAATGGAATGTATTTTTTCATGTTTTTTTTTAAATCGTTTGCTTCGACAGTTGACGTGGGTATTACGACACCCATGTGTGTATGTCCACTGTTGATCTGAAAGTTAACACATTTAAAAAATCAATGTTGTTCAAAATTCTGGTGGAAACTATAGTGGGTCGATGTATAATCCACTTTACTGACTGGCCGATGAAACCAACCAAAGAAAACGTTCGGAGTTTTCCGACTCCCCGAGACTGGTGGGGCAGTGAGAATACAGCCTCCACACAGCACTAATCTATCTCCGCTCGAGACTCTTCAGCTTGTAACTTCAGCGTTATCCACTAGTTATAGCCTGGTGAACAACTATCTGTGAATGCCGCCAGAGTGGCGGCACCACGGCCGCTGGGAGTCCGAGCCATCCGAAGGAGAAGGAGTGGATCCAGTAACTGGGGCCCATTGGAGGTCTGCTGAAGATTCGTCTTCATAATCCTGAGTTGCGATGAGGTGAGGCTATCCGCCAGTCAAATCCTGATTTCACCCCTTGCCATCTTGCTTAGAGTGGATGATCCCATAGAACTGGACCGTAAAAACTGCCTTTCTGCATTATTTATGCACATTTCAAATATGCGTCAAAATTTGTTATAATTTCTATGAAAAATGTAGGTACTAGAGGCATTCATGTCAAATATAGCACTTTGATTTCCTTCTAGGAATTATTTAGCAAATTCTTGTGTTATTTTATATTTGTTTGTAGCTTCTACTGATGGTACAGGCATCCGAGGCATTGACGGCAGAGATTTCTTTTCGATTTCTATCCATTCATTTTTTGTGACCCTCTTTTTACAGCAGCTGCTTTGGTTTTTATCTGCCTGTCACCTATGTTGCCAGATCCTAGAATAATGTAAGCATTCAAGGTCTTTATGTTTGGTATCATATCACTGTCACTTTGATTTCAATACATTTAATAATTTATTACACCTTTTGTCTCATTTGTGGATACTATTTCGCGCACACCAGCTCTTGTAACTACACTATGAGCAATTAATGCACTCCAATGGTTTCACTTTGAGTGCGCATACTTTTTATGATATTACATCAGATTGAGGGCTGATCATCTTTGTGTCATTTTTTATACTATTGGCACAGGGTTTTTTAATGGCGATATTTTTAATTTTTCATCTTTACCCTAGTAAGATTTTTATTGTTTACATTGTACATCATTTTTGTTAGTTCACTTTAATGGCTGATTAGACTCAGGAATTTTTGGTGATATCGACCCAGATCTCAAACATTTGAATACTGAATAATGTCACCTACTGAATGAAGTCAGTAGGCGCTTCCATTTATCTTTTACTGACGTGACCTTAATCAAGTCGCAAGGGAGTTATTGCAGCAATTGGCATTTACGTTAAGTTTTAAATAATATGATAGGACTGGTAGTCCGCTGCCACCACCAGTGTTTCAACCCGGAATTAAGTTTTATTAAATTAAAATTACTGTGCGTGACAAGTTTGTTGGTAGCTTGGCCGTAGGGGATAGGCTCGTGCTTCTCTGAGTGGCGAGTTCATTGCTAGAGAGTGAGGAGAATCAATAGTCTCCAAGATTTACTGATTTATTGGGAGGCAAGGTATTGAATGGCTAGAGCAACGCCGGCGAGGCTTCACGAAATGACCCGACAATGACTCAATAACACATCCTCTGAAGACCACTCAATTTTACAATACAAATCAACGACTGTGGGCATACAATCAAAGACAACCAGTATATGATGAGTTAACGGACAGTCAAGATATATTCTTGTTTAAACTAACACTCGACAGCAAAAACCAGGATGAATTACAGACGATCAAGAACAAACCCATGGATTAAAACCCCGGGACATTGAACCATTCAAAATATTATCAAAGGATGCCTACGCAACAATTTAGTCTAAGCCCCTTGCCCACTTCAAATCGTACGATACTCAGAGTTGATACTCGACCACTCCAATTGTGTCCCGCCCCTCGGTCCCTATCCTTGACCACTCGCGCCCGTGTCTCGATTCTAAGTGTCCTCCTAATTATGTTCAAATGCAGTCGTACCCCGCGCTCCTTCACGGAAGGGGGTCAGGGCAAGGAGGATAAGTTTTGGTGTGGTCTAGCTTTCTCTGACCAGCTCAGCCATGACCAACGTAGCCCGTGGTCACACGCTTCGTTTCTAGTCGCGGCGAGCGAAGCAGGCAATCGTTTTTTTTTATATTAATATGTTCTGATTTTATAATCCCTGGCAAATTTATGTGGCTGGCGCTACAGCGGAGCGACATCGTCATATTAAATGCGGTGAGTTTTATTATACAGGTCCTCTGAGAACACGCACTCCGAGACTAATGGTCATAGCCGGCGTTTCTACTTTATGGCCTCGTTTTAAAATAAACTTGTCCGCTGCTCTCGGTCTCCGAGCCTGAGAGAGTGGAAATGCATAAACGTAGTTTATACAATACATTAGTTTCCAAACCTAAATCAATCGAAAAACTGTGAGTGTATTAATATTAAAAACTCAATGAACTGATGACAGCAAGTTGTAATGATTCGTTGTTGTTCTGTTGGGACTGGAGGTCATTTTATCTAAAAATGAATTAAATAACTTGTACTATCACTGATCTAAATTGTGACTTTGACGTTCTTAGCTTCAACGAAAATTGGCTTGATGTCTCATCTAAAATCATAATTCAAATGCAGAACAACAAATTATAGACAACACTCGCTACGTAATTGTAAAGAGTCTCTATTTATTTTAAGAAATATGCCGATTTTAAACAACAGAGCAGCGATTTCAGAGCATGGGCCTAAAATTAAAGACTTTTTATCAGAGTCTTCGGAGCAGCAATTTTGGAAGAAAAACTTCTGAGCATGAATTTCCGAGCAGGTACTTCAGAGAAATAATTTAAAATCAGGGACTTAAGAATAAGTATTTCAGGGCAAGAATTTTATACCGATGAATTCAGAGATTGTATTCGGATATCAGTACAAAGACTAAAGAAAAAAGACTTCGAAACCGAGAGCACTGACTTCAATGTGAGACTTCAGAGTAGCAATTTCAGGGCAGGTCCTTCAGAGCAATGACTTTACCTGAAAGACTCTAGAGTTTTAATCCAATAGTAGGGGCTACGTATCAAGGACTTTAGAATAAGAATATTCGAGCACGGACATCAATGCAGAAACTTCAGAGCAAGAACTCCAGAGTAGGGATTTAAGACAAAGGACTTTGGAGCAGAGACATCAGAGCAGAGGCTCAGTCATGCGACGAGGAAGCGAGCTAGCTGCTGCGAAACTTGGAGAGTAAGAGTGGGAAGTTCCGACCTCAATTTCGTTATTTAGAATGCTTGCGGCTCCCCTAGTGGATGGTAATGCCTTCTTTCGCAGCGATGTATTTTGTTTTCAGAGATCAGTTTATTTTAAAATCGTAGGTTTGAATTCACTTCAAAAGTTTCTCAAAAGAAATACAAGTAGGTGAGATATAAAGCTAAACAGTTATTTTTTTTGTTTTCCTGATTGCTAAAGTTTATTCTAGTGGTAGTATTGTTAAATATATTTTGTCAGTAATAATGTATGGTGTTTACGTGTATCATTAACATAATTTTATTTTCAATTGCATCTGTGAGGTAGATGCATTTACACATTATTTAGTACCGTTTCTCCTTATGTTTGAATAAATATTCGTAAGCATTGACTACTATATTCTTTAATTAAATAATAGAACGAAACGAAACATTCGACGCTCGTCAAATGAAAATGGCTCCGCATGCCTGGATTAAACGTAAAATTTAATGCACTTTCAGGCCCTAAAACTGAACTAACTCAAAACATGTATTAGTTTGACATTTTTCCCACACGACTTTGTGAAACACCAAACTTAAACGTTGACAGGCGGGTGTTTTTTATCGGACTGAACTGCAATCGAATTTATTTTCAAGCCGCAAAACTACAAGATCGCCGTCTTATGAGGGGAGTTAAGTACGACACTCGCTTTCTATTTGAATGAGGCCGGATGTCTGGCATGCAGAGCAAGTGGTCTAACTTATCAGGTAATTTGAAGTGTCGAACGGTCTACAGAATTCCACAAGAGGGCTTAATGTGCTCCATTTCTTGCTTTCGTGGCGTTTGTGAGGAAAATCCAAAAGTGAGTCGAACTCGAAAAAACCTGTCGGTTCTTGATGCCTTTCAAGTCCTGCCTCCGAATTTTAGAGATCGCTATCGACTGTTGGATCACGCAATTGACCAAAAAGCTGCTCCGCTCTTCAGTCTCATGAGGACTGTACAAGTGAATAATGTAAACTGGAGTACAAAACGAGACTTTAAGAGTTTTTATGGTTTACAACAGTTACTGTCGGCTACTGCAGGAGTGTCCAAGTGAGGCAACTGTAAAGAAGAAACCTCGAATCTGCTAATGGTCGCTTCAATTCGAAGCTCAGAATCAGTGCTGTTATCCTGTTGAGATACCGTAGAAATTTAATTTTTGGAGAATAATCAGCTGTATCGATCGCCGAGGAGGTTAAAGCACAGAATATAAAGTATTCACCAGTGCAGTTTCAATGAACTATTCAGTAAAACGACGTTCCTCCTTTTGGTAAACAGCCTTGCCTTGAGGTCATGTTATGTTTAATCATGAAACTGATCGTGAACATTGAGGACACATTATAATGCAATGTTCAGCACACAGTTATTTGACGTGGAACTATTCATTTCAATATGCATAGCTCCGTATTAATAATACTTCTGTACTCAATAGAGCTCCTTAATTAGAACTATTTAAGCCATCCAGTAATTTTGCATTATGGATAAAATGTAATAATAAAACGGTAATGGTATCGCATTGAATTAAGTTTCATTATTTTAATATTTTCACTGCATAACATGATATATACATGTTAATAAAGAAACAAAAAAATTTGTTTGAAATACATTGAGTGAAAAAGTTAAAGACGTTTTTAGAACATCCCATAACTTCGATTCGTTGTGGTCAAGGAAGAGCTTTCGACTTCGTTATGTCATGCAGAGCAGACTTACAAATGTGTTAAACGTCTCCGTTATGGAATCAACTTTAATCTCATTTTATATTTCCTGTCTAATCAATAATTTCCGACGTGATGATAATGTACTACTCTCTCTCTTTCAGTTTACTTGAACTTCTTGAGCACGAGTCATTATGGGGAAAACGCAGGGTGCTTCAACAAAATAATATCTTAAAAACTTGATTTCTAGCCTACAAGATTTGTTTAAAAAATAAAGGTCTAGTCCAATTTGACAAAATTTATTTATTTTTTGGTCCAAAGATTAAGCCAAACGTTCAAAGTGGTGGCCATCTGCACCGATAAATTCCTCGGTTCGAGTCACATCTGATTCTGTACTTCGCGCAAAGATATCCTAGGAACTTTTGCGCAGACCACTCAGCCCGTACGTCTCCACTCTCTGAACTGCAGCAACATTCTCAAACATCTAGCACCATTTAATATTCTGAAACCGCTCTTCAAGGATCAAACGCAAAGCCGCCATTTTGAGCGGCGGGATTAACAATTCTGCTACCGGTTGAAAAAGCAATACATTAAACTTGAGTTGAAATTCAACCGTGTAGATGAGAAAGCCCGTTTTCCATGCCAGGGCCAAGTGTGTGTTTAGTTTTTGGCAGCACTAAGAAATTTCTTAGGAATCTGAGTGCGAAGTTTGAACTTAGTTTTGAGTTTGAGTCGTGCCTAGAAAGCTATTGATGATGAAGGCGAACAGTTTGAACATTTATTTTCAACTTAGTGACATTTAGAGTGAACAAAAAGTACACTCATTTGTCAAGCCGAACTTCAACTCCAATTTTGCCGTAAATCTAACCTCCTTGGCTGAAAAATAAGTCTTCTATTAAAATTCAAAGTGTTCGTACAGTTTTTTGAAGCACAGTGTATATCCATAAAATTGTTTATCTGGAAAGAAGATAACCTGAATCCTAATGTAAATATAACTATGTGAATTACAGACAAAAGATTAAACACGAAACATTCATAGCAAACAAAAAAAATCTGGATTTTGGTATTCCAGGACATTAAGTGTTCCGTGAAGTTCGCCTCCCGGATTGAAGAGTTGTACTGTACTCACATCATTAAAAATATTGACTGTCAGCGAGCTTACTTCTTCGTTTCTTTATTCGCTTGTTACCGTTCATACTGCTTTCACATGTTGATAAGCCAAAATTCAACAGGCATCTTGCTGCAGTAAGACGAGAAATTCAATTTTTTTCAAATTGTTCTTAACATGGACGGTTACAATCAGAGTTACACTATTACGTTGAGAAAATTTTCGTTTTTCTTCGTCTATCTATCGTACGAGGGCTGCTAATTTTAAAGTTTCTATAGGCTATAAAAAAGACAAATTGTGATAACAAGATGATTTCATTACTAAAATATTCACAATGTCTTAGTTGTTTTTTTATGTAGTCACCATGAAGGTTGAGGCATTTGTCACAACGTGAGACAAGTTTTCCCATGCCTCTTCAAAGCAGTCAGCCGCCAATGATCCCAAGTAGGTCGTCACCGCGTCTTGCTCGCATCTAGCCCGGACTTAGCACCCAGACCACCCACCATATAGCCCGGACTTAGCACTCAGCGATTACCATCTGTTTTGAGAAATGAAGGCGTGGTTGGGGGGCCAGCGCTTCGCTAACAACGACGAGCCTCAAAACGCGGTGACGACCTACCTGGGATCATTGGCGGCTGACTTCTTTGAAGAGGGTATAGGAAAACTTGTCTCACGTTATGACAAATGCCTCAACCTTCATGGTGACTGCATAGAAAAGTAACTAAGACATTGTGAATCTGTTAGTAATAAAATCATCTTGTTATCACAATTTGTCTTTTCTTATAGCCTATCGGAACTTGAAAAAAAAACAGCCCTCGTATTATGCTAATTTCAGATACAGTAGCGCATAGACAGCCTGCTCCCAAATTTTAAAATCGAAAGACATTTTCAATGGTTTCATTAAGAAGTTTTTAAAGAAGTGTTAGACTTTGAGTTATTTCTAACTTCGTAAAAAGTATGATAGACCAACTTCTACGTTAAAAATTACTTTTTCAAACAATGTAACCTAAACGGAGGAGTAGTTTATTTACAAACCCTAATAATCTCGTTGGTTACTCGCCTGTTTGCTAGTGTACTTGATAAGTTGTCACCGTCCACGCTGTGCTCTCAGTAATTGCTTACGATAAAATTCATCAGCCAGCCTGCCGTAATAGCATCGGCAAACCTGTGGATGCGATCTGTATTATGGATACGACTTGTAGATTCATTTGAATTAGAAGATTTCATAAGATTTCACAAGTTCTACAACAAATAAGTAAAATTTGAACACAAACTTTTTTACCAAATATCACTTGAACTAAATTTTATTATTGTAATCTCTTATAGAATAGAAGGGTTGGTAACGAAAATTCAAAAATAAATGTTGTGAGTAATTGTGTAATTAAACATCATCCTTTAAAACAATAAACAGCTAATATCTCAAAAACCCGAAATTTTCCGAAAAATTTCATACAAGAAAAAGTGGCAATTTGGCTATTTTCTACTTGGTGCGCAATTTCGTACTTCTTGTTCTGTAACACCCTGAATATGTAGAAAATTGAATTAACTTAAAATGCGGCTGCTGTGATTCACGAGTAAAGAATGAATGACTATAATTATGGCACATTTCAGCATTAGAACATTCACTGTTAATTGCAGACTTGAACAGAAAATTCATATTGTCACATCTGCATTACAGCGTAACACAACGCTTCATCAGCTGCGCAACAGGGGAGTTATGCTGAAGCCGAATTCATCATTGTTTATCGCTCAGTGCACTAAATACACTCTGTTCACTATACATGAAATAGATCTAACCTCAACGTCCATACTACCACGTAATTTGAAGTCAACAAAGCGATAAAAGTTAGTTTAGATCTCTCATGCGCAGCGCCTGCATGTAGCATTTCACACAATCAAGAGACTAGCAAAATGGTTCTTCTCGTCAGTTAAAAGTTTCCTCTACACGTTGAACGCGATGGGTTAAACTGAAGTTCAATATTCAACTCAAATTTATAATCAATTGCATAAGCGATTTTGGGAATAGCAAATACATCGAGCCTTCATTTAGCTTTGATTTAGCATTTAAAAATTTGAGTGTGTGACGACTGGTCGTCCAGAATTATTATGAAAATTTCCCCATGTGCACAGGCGGCTCACATCGCGATCAGCGATTTGAGCAGGTACTCATCGCACGATGCTATGTTTTATCCGCGTACTTAAATACTATCTCTAAATGCACTCCTCGGAGAACTTAGCATAATCGAAGCTTTTACGTTGTCATACTTAATTTCACGTTCTAACAGAAAGGTGAATTTCTAAATTCTGTAGAATAAAGCGCTAACAGCATTGTAAATGCGATGTCGGTAGGATGTTACTGCGGAGTATGTAGCGTAACTGCTGTACTGATGCAGCACTGGAGCAGTTAAACTTATATGACGTAGCTGTGTAATCTTTCCATCTTACACAACAGTGCACTGGTGCTACTTGCTGTCTTGTGGTACCATTGCTCTGTAGTACCACTGCCCTGTAGTACCACTGCCCTGTAGTACCACTGCCCTGTAGGACCACTGCCCTGTAGGACCACTGCCCTGTAGTTCCAATGCAAGTTCATTGACAAGCTCTGAAGCCTCAGCTGAATCAGTGTCTAGCTTCTAAGCACAATATAGGAGAAATTTTTAGAGTAGATCAGAAAAATTTCATTTGTGAAGTAGATTTCATTGGCAATGCAAAATTTTCAAAAGAGAAATGCGACAAAGTTCATCATGTCTAACGGAGCCGAATGAAACACAATTTCTTAAACTCTTCAAGAGCCTGAGCACTCATGGGGTAAAAAGAAAATTTAAAGCTTGGGTCCGCAGGTCCAACACGTGGGGGCTGTTCTCGCTGACGAGCCTAGAGATGTCACGTAAATTTCACCCAAACGTACTTTTTCAGCTTTGATGTGGGGGACATAGACAGATGTCATACATACACAAAAAAATACCACTTTAGATCTGTGTAATACGTTCAAACGAGGAGCCATTTCATTTCCACTTTGAAGTAGGGCAGCCAAAGACGACACTTTTGGTGCATTTAATTACAAGGAAATTCAAAGCAAATGTGTGGCAACAGCTGTCTTGAATAACTCGTTAACTCTTTTACGAAAGAAGAATCACTCGCCCCAAACTCTTAAAGTAGGCGATAATTTTACCCAAGCTTGTCTAAAGTTTAAAAGAACTTTTCAATGCTTTTCTTCGCTTAGTTTGGTGTCCCGTTATAGCTAAGTGTGATGTACAGTTGGCCCACATTAAGTAAAGTTCCTTAATATGTGGGATTCCTAGTGTGTGGAATTTTGTATTTTACTGTGAGAATTTATGCGGAAATGCATCCCATATAAATACATCGAGAATTTATACTCATCATAGGTCATAAAGATTATGTTCGACAAAAATTTACAGTTTCATATTTCTTAGTGACATATTCATCCAACATAGCCACTAACTACGTCCCAACTCAAGATAATTTTGTTTTATTCACCTTCTTTAGAAAACTTTCCATTAAAGGTGTTTTTTCCTTAGTGCATGTTACACCAGCACATATTTACTTGCCCTTCTTTAAAATGCTGCTAGATTCGCCTAATCAACAAAACACAAGAATAAATTAAGACCTGACATACAGTATTTTAAGTTTGTTCTACTATATCGTTAACTGAAAGAAGTCCCTACTTCTTCAATAACTTTTTTGCCCCACGTCGAGTTTTAAGGCACAGATGCTACTTATGTTTTCGTAGAGACAGCATAGAAGTTTGCGTAACTAAGAGAACTATGAACAATTGGTAAGACATTTCATAAATACTTTGAGGGATTCTCTGACGCCATATTTGCGTGAGTATTGCTTAATGAATTGCGCACCCATTAATTCATACGGTGAAGGGTTAAGCTCAAGGAAGTTGATGAGCTTAAGCCCTCTTTCGCACCGAACACAATTGAAACTGAAGGGGTTACTCGTGCGTTTACGATATCCGTCATTGATGTACGTAGTAGAAAGTGAAGCTTTGAGTTGCGTAGAATTCAGGTGTTGAACGTATACCCACACTTCAGAAGGGCTAATTTAACTTACATAAATGTTTAAAAAGAGGTCAGACGTATAATTATTGTTCATTAGTCAGCATTTATAATTTTTTTCTATGTTGAGGCTAGAAAGTGCATTTTATGAATGATTGTTCGTAAGGCAACGCCTTTCACAACTCGCCCTCATTTAATGAGAACACATTCCTCATTGCACGAGCAGCGATATGCGGTAGTTAGCATTAATAAGATTTGAATCACGATATCTCTGTATCTTGAATTAGAAAAAAGTCCTCATCCCGAGGAGGATGAAACGTGCAGCTGTCATGAAGTCAGAATCACGCACTTGTGACAATAAAACAAAACAAACATCGGCATCTTAGGATGCTTTATTTCCAATCAAGCCTGATACATATGATCTTGAGCATTGGTTTTTCAAATGTCTTATAACTAACACTATATATAGGACACCATGACGGTTCCCCCGTAAAGCCGGTACCCATTTCCGACACCTGGGTTGAGTGGGGTATTGTGCTTGAGCTTTCCCTTGTACCCAACGGGGAAAATCGCCGCGCCAGCGCCGGGATACGAACCTTCGTCTCCAACATACAAGGCCGATCCCTTAACCACTGTACAACTGCGACTCAGAGCATGCCTGGCATAGAGCACTTGCTCGTTTGCAGTAACCGCTTGTTCACCTGAAACAGGTTTCTCCGAGTCATTATTCTTAGCGTATAGTATTCACGAGTGCGGACTAAGTTTTTCCCATGGAGTCGCTGGGCAGTCGACATTGAGGGCATCTGCTTGTGAGCAAGTGTTCGGATTTAATGTAAAATTCAAAATTACCAAGATCTTGAAATGCGAGGTATTTTAGCTTCAATATTTCTCCCAAGCATACTGCCATTCTTTCTTAAAAGAAAGAAATGGAACCTAATTAGGCATGGTAAATGCTCAAAATATGCTACGGTGATCTCTGGTGCGCGTAATAACGGGGACGTGGACGCTGACCTGTCTTCAAGACCTCGGTTCATTTTCTGTTGCTTCACAAGCCTGGACGTGACCGAGAAAATTTGGCCCTAATCATAGACAACGCCGGCGTCCCACAAGCGACGTCGCTGCTAGGCAGAGATGGTTTTGGTGGCTGTCCTTGTACCTTGCGCTGTATTTTAAATTGTTGTTTATTGAATTAGAACAAACCTACTTAGCTTTACCCCTCAATAGTGAACGTCGGATTTCAGTTCACTACCGTATAAACTCACATGCAATCTCTCAGTTCAATCTGCTCTCATTCTGGGCCTGACACACATCTTCGATATTCAACATTTGCTAAGAGTATTTCTTTACCTGGTCTACTCATTTCTTAAAAATAACGAAAAATCCTTCTGTGTTGCCCTGGCGCTGCAGTCGCTCGTGGGTCCGAAGCAGTGCTGAGAGCGCAGCCCGCTCGTCCCCGTGGCCTTATCTCATAAAGAAGCTCCACTCAGATGTCCGCTGACTGTTCCAAACCGAGGCTCATAAATTGAGCGAAGAGATAGCGACTTGTACCTCGGTCTCACTGATGAAAAGAGCACAGAATTGTGCCATCTGACAGAATTATGTCCAGGATTTTGGCCGACCAGCTGTTGTCCGGAGGCTTGACAGAGCTCGAGGGGACGTAACAAAGCCGACCAATTCTGGAAGATAGCAGCCAAGTTCTCTGATGGGTGTCAATATCCCTGTAAATATCCTGGTAGTGACTGTTATACCTCCAGACAAAAATTATATCATCTCCACTAACTGTAATATCTTTTTTTTTAAAGCCCTCGCATCTGTTCCTTCTAAAAAGCTGAATAATATTAAACAATATTTTAAAAAGGGTCTTAATTCTGTGGTTTTTAGTCTTTCAATTCTACGTCGAGAGAGATTCTTAAATTCTCGAACGTGAGCTTGTTATTTTCGATTTCATCGATTCTGCAATGTTAAAAGAAGAGTATCTTTTTCTTTTTAACATCTAATTTTACATAAGTGAACTGTTTTATCTGCTATTCGTAACGTCAAGAGCAAGTTTGAATAATTAACTTGTTAGCACAAGACTAGTGTAGATTGCGACTGATCTTACTCAAAGCATGACTTTCATTAGCAGTAAATATCAATGGACGAAATAATTAGCTATTCCTCTCAAAAGCCATCCCTGCGACACTGAGGTCGTCAAGTCACGCACAACCGGCCAGGTGAAGGCGTTTCGTGCAGTTGTTAATGCAAGTCTGTTGGATTATTTTGCCAAGATGAGAGTTAATATAAAATTCGAATGAAGGATATGTAGTATAACCAACTGTCGCAGCTTACTCATAGAAATAATCATGTGCGCTTCAATCGAATGGAAATGTTCTTCAGAGCAAGGGCTTCGGCCCTTGCTATGGCGAAAAATCAAGATGATCTTAGTAAAATAGAGCATAAATGAAACTACTGAGTTGCAGTTTCTCTGAAGTGGAATGCAATAAAAGTTACTGTATATCAGGCATAACTAAGACAGCCATTGAAGCTTCTGGACGTCAGAATACTTCAGTAAATTTGTAAATGTGCATTTCTAATTGCCAGCACCAAGCAACGAACCTCATATGCGATATTCTGGAAAATTTCAAGTCCTGTTGCAGAATAGTTGCAGTACTGCAGCGTGGAATACGTTATTTGTTAACTTTAAACTCTTGCTGAGTTTTGTTCAGCTTTCATATTATAAGAATGCAAAATGTTCGTACAGATTGTTTTAAATTTTACAGTAAGTGAGCATCAAAATGGCGTGCAAAAATGAGAATGAAATGTAAAAAACAGTTTTTTATATACAAGGAAAAATGATTAAAATTTAAACTTAGACTTTCATTTGCTCTTTCAACTCTTGAAAAATGGAGTCAGACAATAAAACTTCCAGGAATGTTAGCCAAATAACTTTTCATGAAGCTTTAGACTCATTTCAGTCCTTGCTTACCAGAAAATATTTTTCCGAACTGCACTGAACTAATGATGACATTGAAATCCTGAAGATCGTCAGGAAATAGATCTTAGGTCGATGGAGTGATTATGGAGAAGTTAAAGCGATGAGCTGAAGTCTGTATTAACAAGAATAAAAAAAATAATTTTTGAAATGCGGAGACTCCAGGAGTTTCATGTCTTTTGCGTGGACGAGTCGCGCTCTCGCTTCAATTTGCTCACATTCTGTCTGATTTGCTCGTGTTTCACTTGGGTGAGTTTTGATCTCTGCGTTATTGTTTCAAGGCTCGAATATCCAAACCCTTCTGGAATGTTTTCCAATGGTAGAACAGACAGAGACGTGCAGATTGCTGGAGCTTGATGATGTTTCTTCAGAATTCAGGAAGTGGAAGAGGAGTCTTGGGTTTATGAGGTTGATCTGTTCCCTTGTTTGCTTTTGATGGAGAGCAAACACTCTCTTCTGACTGGAAGCAGCTGTGCGAATACCATTTTATTTGCCTACTTGTTCTAGTGAGTGACGCACATGATTTACAAGAATTCAAGTTTCGAATCGTAACTGAAGTTTTGTGAATAAACCAATTGCCCAAATAGGGAATGCATGATTACAATGAGGCTTACTTCGATCGTACAGAACACAGCGTAAAGAATTTTTAAAATAACAAGATGATGGAGCGAGAGTTTGATGTCTGGCTTAGCTTCTGCAAATACAAGTCTTGTATTATTTTGTGTAAGAAATGTATGGTTAAAATTTGTTAAACATGAATTAAAAATAATCATCGAAAACATGATATTTCAAAAAATGCTTACCTGTTTGATGGCCAAAGCATTAATATTTTAAACAAGCTGTTCGTGGTTTCCAAGTATAAAACGAGGTGTTTGTGCCACTTTGCATTCGTATTCATTTTACAAATATCAAAAAATCGAGTGCTGAACCTCAACGATGGTGAGCTATTTAGCGTGTTGTAGCTCTTGAACGTTTAAGATAAAAAATAGGAATTTGAGTAAGAGTCTGATTTGAAAGAAATTTCCAAAATGTCTCTAACCTGCAAATAATATTTTCACTATTTCCTATGTTCATCAAAATGTCATGACATTTTTACTTTGTTTATTTGAAATTAAACTGCGTTCTTTTCTAGCTTTTCAGTCAGTCATAAAAATGCGGTGGAGAATTACCAGTTTATTTCCTCTAATTTATATCTCAGTTGTTAATTTTTCCTGATAGTTTTTGACTTCTACTCTGATGAATATAAGAAATGCGCATTAACTCAATGTAACTCATAAGTTTCTGTATATTCTGTAAAATATTCTTTTCAATATTGTGCGGTACTTGACTTCATTTCTAGGGCATATCATAGGGAATTTTCTGGTACATTTGTTGATACATGTTGAAAGAATGTTGCAATTATTTCAACGAAAGGTACCAATCTTTGCTCAAAAGAAAGATAAGAGAGTAACCTTGCGATGTTTTTAAATACAAACTGAACCGTATATACAGGGTGGCCCAGAAGTAACTGATTCTTTTATTGTGCTAATAAAAAGAAAACTATGAACGCTAGGAAGTTGAAACCTGTTTTATTGGAAAGAATAACAATTTATAGTTTATTAACACTATGTATTGAATATAATATCTTTTAAATGGCCGCCACTGTTGTTTTGAAAAATTAGGGCTCTTTTCCTTGTTGCTTCCATAACGCTCCTTAGTGTATCTGGCGAGAGTTGAGCAATTTCAGAAGAAATGTTGTTGTTAAGTTCTTGTAAATTTGTTGGATTTGTTCGCATGGGGTCAAATCTGGAGAACGAGGGGGCCACTGGATGTTTCCAAATCGTGAAATTAAATGATTTGGAAAGCAATCTCTTAACAATGTTATTCTCTTCTTGTGTTTTTCTTCTTGTGTAATTGTGTTTTAGAAGGACTGATCCTTGTTTGAAAATGGATTCTGTAGTCACGTTGCACTTCTGTTATTGACGTCGTCTTAATGTAGGATTGTTTAATTCTGATTCTTTCTTCTTTGCTGTAGCGAACCATAATGAAAATTTGAGGTTATGAAATGAAATAAAATTTCTTCAGTTTACATGCTGAGTATACAGGATACCATATAAAAAACTATAAAAATGTTGTTCGCACAAATAAAACACGTTTCAACTTTCTAGCGTTCATAGTTTTCTTTTTTATGGCAAATTAAAAGGGTCAGTTACTTCTAGGGCCACCCTGTGTATGGAAAGAAGCATAATAATTTTTCCAAGAACTTGAGGAAATGTTACGACGAGGTGACGTCACACGAGACGTCATTGTGAAGCTAGGTGGCTGATTTATTCACGCTTTTTTTTCAGTAGCTTGTAACATTTTCTCCCTCCGAGTGATTTCTTAAATTGAAGTAGAGAATTGAACTAATTTTTTAAATCATACTGGAAGTTAAATTAAGTCGCTCAATCTCATTTTGTACATTCTCCAGCCAGAAAAACGAGAGCCTTAAAATTAACCCGTCGTTTTTGAGTAGCCCTGATGCTGCAATGAGCGGACTGGCAGCCCTCAAAATCAATGTTAATTTTCAAAAACTATATAGATATGCACCAAATATCTCTAAATTATTTTTGTTTTTCCTCTCGAAACCATCATGCTCTTGCCACCACGTTTCACAGTTGATTTAAAGTTTTTCTGGGTGTTGACTGTTCCATCTTTTCTTAAAATGTGAATGAAATCACGAATGCCAAAGAGCTCCGTTTTTCTTCTATTAGACAACAAAATATGTTAAAAACGCATGATCATATTCTAAATATATTTTCTCAAACTTCATTCTTTCTTCAACAGGGCGTTCCTTCAGTAATGAGGTCCAGCTGAAGTTCATTACTATAATGTTATCTCTCAGACACGTATTTCAGAAGCAGTAAGATGTTCTGACATTTGTCACACTGCTTTTGTTTTAACACTACTTAACAATTTTCATGAATTTCTCATTGACAGTTATAAGGGTGCTCCAAATCTTTGCAAATAATTCGGTTTTTCAATTTTCTTCCACTTTTCTCAGATGTAACTTTAAGAGCTGAAAGGCACAGTTTGATTTTTAAATTTATTTCGATAACTCATTGCGCACAGTGTATGCAAAACTAATCTAACCTGTGACGTCCTTTGGCAATTCCTTTCGCTTTTATATCTTTTCATGCTTTTGGCTAAGCTACGAATATAAATTAACCGTAGCATTGCAGGAGAATCTTACATTATAGACCATTTAGGTTTTTAAAAAAATTTCTAGGATATTTAGTTCTCGAAATTTATTGGAATCCCATTCCTGGAACTGATTTTTGGGAAGTACCTGAGTATTTTTCACGAGGTTTTTTGTAAATTATCCATTAATTTTGTATTTTACAGAATTATTGTGTTTTATGTGTTCAGTGCTCGGTGATGTGTGTCAAAGAGACTTTGCTACAAATTATGTCGGTCTCACTGTTTTATTTCTTCAGAAACTACTATTGAATGAATTGTTGAAGGGCCCAAGAATGTCTGTCACCTCAATGTGTTCTCAAACTATTGGTTCTATCTCAAGTAGACTTTCACGGCAAAATGAGTTGTGCGAGATGTTTAAAAACTGTCTTGTCATGGTTTTTTAAGTAGTTGTCTGAAGCCAGAGATCACGCAATTTTCGACTGAATATTGCAAGTGTCGGTTAACTATCATTTTAGAAATTCTACGTCTTGAGAAATAGGCTCGATTTAAATAGGATTTCATTTTTCGTTCCTCACGGTCAATTTTGTAGCTAAAAGAAGAAGTTTTCGTCTGATCATCTCTGAAAATAATTGACGACTTCACGGTTTTCTCGTTTAAAACCATTTCTAATACTGAATGCCGCCCTTTGATCGAGAACGCGCTTGGGCTCGGATCAACGTCATTACTAGCGGCCAGGAATGAAGGTACAAGAACGAACCTCTTACGTAAGGACGGTAAGCTCGTTAGGACAGACTGATCTTCCCTGTGCTGGAGAGCATAATTATTTCCGCCAAATCCAGACGCACGAGGCAGGAGTCGGTGGAGTCGTCGTAATGAGGGGCTCTTCAACCTGCTCATTTTGTCGTCAGTCTCTTGGAATGCTGCGTCTTCCCGTGATCCTTTGGAGCATCGAGCTGGTTATGAAGGTACGGCGTGAAGCACGCTGTCCAAAGTGTAAAGGTTTCTAGATGTCGAGGTGTGTGCACATAGTTTGAGCATTTTTGGTCGACTTACATTCGCATGAAGGTTGTATGAAAATTCATTTAATTATAACGTTTGTGAAAGAGTGGCAGCTGTGATAGTATTTATTTGAGCGATCAGATCGATAATAATCATTTCATAGCGAAAAATATAAGCATTACGCTCGCAAAAGTGTTATGAATGATAAACGACACGAGGCTCACTCATCTCCACCGGACTACCATCGTAGGGAAGAAAGGCAGGTAAAAGAGACAAGCAACTGATCTAAATTACGCGTCGCCGGCCACCAAGTCCCGCGTTGCTTACCACAAGTTCCCTCATCTAAGAAGAGGTAATGCCAGCTGCCCACGGGGACACCAGAACCAATCTCTACCGGTGTAGTTGCCCAGCACCTCAGGGAGAGTTGGGCCAAGGCCCGCCTGATGCTAGAGCTCTGTGTTTGCAGGATGAAATAAGGGCTCAATGCTTCGTTCTTCACGCACTGCTCTCATGCAGAGGGAACACGGCAGCCAGAAGCTGTTGTGTGTATGCGTCCTGCAGCGCTGGTGGCTCGCGTGGTGCTGGTGCGTCGACGTGCAGCTGAGGGGCGGCTGGGTGAGGTGCGGTTATGTGAGGGGCGGCTAGGTGAGCGGTGGCTGGGTGAGCGGTGGCTGGGTGAGGGAGGGCTAGGTGAGGGGCGGCTAGGTGAGGGGCTACTAGGTGAAGGGCGGCTAGGTAAGGGGCAGCTATGTGG
>JACJUY010008157.1:2261-13829 GCA_014220935.1 Platorchestia sp. MABIK
TTCTCTTGTTTAATTCTCCTGTTTGATTAAAAATAATGGCTAATTTGAGAGTTACTGTCCTTGCTTTTTTATTTATTATAAGTATAACTTCGTAACGGAAGAGACAAAAAGAAATATGAATATGTTGAGGCGAATAGAGAGATGGTCATGATGTGTAAAATTATGGTTCGGGATCAGTTTTCATTTAAATGAATTGGAGGTGGAATCATCATTAATATACAGAAGGCACTGACACGAATTAGTTATCTGGTTCTGCACCTTCAGGAGCTGGTACGAACTTTGTGATGACATAAAAGTGACTGACGATATCAGCGACATCAGAAGGCGCCCACGCTGACTGCCCGTACTGCGTGATGGCAAAGCTTTGCCGTCTCGTAACTAAGATGGTGATAGAAATGAGCTTTGCTTTTTGTTAAAAATCAGAAAAATATGTATATAAGTAGAAATTTATTCATTACCGTATATGTATCGCAAAGTTTAGAAGTTTAGAAGTTTAGATTCGAACTGCCGACACCTTCCCGTGAAGGGCTGCTTCTTAACCACTCGGAGGCCGTGACCATGTAATATGAGTCCGGTAATAATGTAATATGAGTCCGGTAATTTCCATTATTATGAGAGCAAGTGAAAGAATTGCTGAGAATATGATTCTATCGAGAACGTCTTGGTGAAATTTGAGTCCATTAAAATTGTATTCAAATTATACCTTTTTTCACTTCAAAAAAATCCAAGTCAGGTTCAATTTACAGTAAACCAATTCAAGTTCAATTTAATCCAAGTCAAGTTCAATTTAATTCCAGTCAAGTTCAATTTAATCTAAGTCAAGTTCAATTTATTCTAAGTCAAGTTCAAATTAATCCAAGTCAAGTTGAAATTAATCCGAGTCAAGTTCAAATTAATTCCTGTCAAATTCAAATTAATCCAACCCTAAGTTGAGTTAAAATTTGACATCATCACTTGTTAATTTGAGCTTTTTGGTTTTAAATATGTATTTATTGAGTGTGATAAGCGAGAAAAATGTTTTCCTTTCAGCAAGGACTGCATAAAATTTCTGCAGAATTGAAAAAAGCTGTCATAAAATGTGGTAAGCATCCAGCATCAGGAGGCAGAGTGTGATTCAGATCTTTGAGCGGAGTAACAGATAGAAATAAATTATAAAAACTTCGTATTATAATACACATTGAAGTTTTTTCTACAATTCTACATTAATGGCAGTACACATCCATTCAAATATTCATGTTCAAAGGCAATTTTATGTTACACATAGTAGTATCGAGGATTTATTTACACTCGAATAGAGATTTGTATGCGTGAAATTCCACTTTATCACATATATAAAATCATATGTGCATGCAACTACAAAAGATTGCCATTGGGCGATATGTAGATTTAACCTTTAAAAGAAATGTAGCAACGAAGTCTGTTTTTGCTTGTTCAAATTATTTTGTGAAAACAAGTTACAATTTGTTTTATCGACAGAGATGATATATTTGCCTTGGCCCATTCATTTGAAGGGATGGCAGAATTTTTATTGCTAATGCAGGATTGTATCTGTGTAGTAATGTACTCATATAAATTGTAATCAAATGGTATCATACATAAGTACTCTGTAAATTGCATTTGCATATTTCTTTTAAAGGTTAAATATACATATCGTCCAATGGTAATATTTAATTGTTGCATGAATATTTGATTTTACATATGTGATATAATGGAATTTCACGCATATAAATCTCTATATATTCAATAAAAAAGAGAGAACCAGAAATATGGTATAAAACATTTTTCATTAAAATATATTCTCGAGGCTGTAAAAGACTCGTAAAAAATGGACGTTTCGAGCCTTCGCTCATCATCAGCAATACGAATTCGAACAAAAAGTCATCTGTAGAATACAAAAATAATACAACTCAAAAAATGTATGACATTACTTATTGACTAGGGATAAAGGAAATGAGCTAAGATGATTATTTAAAAAAGGTTTCGTTTTAAAAATGAACAGAGACTCTAAAATCCGCAATTCCGAACACAACTTTGCCCTGGCTATGACTTTGCAACTATTTTTCTTGACTGCTGTGTCGCATTCAGAAGCATGATTTCGGATGGCTGAGTGGATGGGCTTGCTAAAATGTTTCCCGTCCGGTGACTCCTACCTTGATGCTCGGCAATCCTACATCCCAGAGTACGGGTAGTCATGCCCACAAACTCAGATGCACGAAGTGCACAACTATATTTGCATATAAGGGGTGCCTGCATCTCAGTAGGAAGTCTATCCTTGAACCTAAAAAATGATTCAATTTTGTGATTATTGATTAACATTGATCTAAATTTTATATTACTGAAATATTTTTGTAGTAGCTCTAGTATTTGTTTTTTCATTAATTCTGACTGAGGTCCAGAGTAATAATATGAGTATAAATAAATCCTCGATACTACTAAGTGAATGTGTAATATAAAATTCCCTTTGAACATAAGTATTTGAATGGATGCATATTGCCATTAATTTAGCATTGTAAAACAACTTTAATGTGTAGTATAATACGAAGTATTTATAATTTACTCCTATCTGTTACTACGCTCAAAAATCTGAATCACACTCTGCCGCCTGATGCTGGATACTTACCACATTTTCCGACAGCTTGTTTTTATAGTACAAAAATTTTATGTATTCTTTGCTGAAAGGAAAAACGTTATTCTTGCTCATCTCATCCAATAGATGCATATTTAACACAAAAAAGTGCAAATTGACAAGTGATTATGTCAATTTTTAACTCAACTTAGGGTTGGATTAATTTGAACTTGACTTGGATTAATTTGAACTTGACTTTGATTAATTTGAATTTGACTTGAATTAATTTGAACTTGACTTTGATTAATTTGAATTTGACTTGAATTAATTTGAACTTGACTTGGATTAATTTGAAGTGAAAAAGGTGTAGATCAACACTAAGTTATGAGTGCATTATTTTTCACGACAAATCGAGAATAAACAAAAAAATTTTAAACTTTTGATCGCTGCTTCCTGTTGCAGCTGTCCATTTATGACATTAGAATTCACGCTTCATTATTGTTGTGTACGAATTATAAGCAAAAAATTGTCAAAAGAACTATTTTTAACAATAAATAGTAATTATAGAAACAACGCTCTTTAAAATTCTATTCATCTTCAAAATTCCGTCCCATGAGAAATATTTAGCTTCTATGCATAAGCTGGAGTAGGATTTTGGACATTGGTGCGCCCCGCATACTCCGCTGTGCGAACGCTATGAACCCTAACTAGCTCAGCTGTGTGCGTGTTCATGTGTGTGTAATGATGATTGAAACACACTTTGGGAAATATTGTACAACTGAGTTAATTGCCGATTCCAGTGCAGAAAAAAGGTCCATCTGCGGACCTTGACAACAGATTGCACATAAATGGCAGTAGATATCACATAATGATTAATTCCATGTTCTATCAGCACAGCTGCATTCAGTCTCAACATGCGGGGCTGCTGTCCAATTGTCTGAATTGTCCAGGAAATTGTCGCTCAAAAGCGCTCTGTGATGACACTATGGCATTTAACACCATCATTTGGTCAAGTTCATTTAGATGGCTACCACAAAACTTGCTTTTCTCTGATTCAACACGCCATATGAATTTTAGATCAATTGTGGATATGGTAAGGAAAATTTCTCGAATAGCAAACGTGTTTTCTTCGACAACTAGTTTATTTTCGTCGGAAACGGTACTTCATGAAGCGCGCCAAAAATAGAAGTGAATGCGTGATGGCCGAGTTTTGAGACAAACCAAGGATAATCTTCAACTCTTTTTTGTAGCATTTTCTTCTAACTAACATTATATGAATGAATAACAATGCCACATTCTAAAGCAATGGTTTTTAACCTATTTACTCCCACGTCCCTCTTAAGGATAGATTTTTTCCTTCGAGCCCCCCCGTAGTGTTTTTAAATTAATGTGTCGCTTAGGTTGAGGCAGAAACACAAACCTAGATTTTCTATTGAATTTATTGATTCTGTCCCATTTAATATGAACCATTTGCATCATTGACATATTTGACACTGTTTCATTGCTATTAGATCGAAAAAAAAAAATTAGTGGGACTTTGGAACGGTTTCTTTGACACTAGATTTTGAATGCGAGGCTGAATGCTAGAAAGTGCGCAACGTAAATCTTTTTCGACGCTCATACGGTTTCTGTATTTAGTTTTGATGGCTACGAGCGCGGAACATGAAGTTTCATATATATATGTGGATCCAAACATCACAAGAACCTGAAGAGCCTTATGTGCGATCAAAGGGTAACCAAGTTGGTACTTTACCCAAAACAGCAGTGCAACAGTGAAAGTTCACTCTTATGTCGAAAAGCTGGAGCATATTATTATAAACATAACTGGGAAATTTAGGCTTTACTGAGGAGGCTCGCACCCACCTTGAAATTCGCTTACGCCCCTCCCTCCTCCCCCCGGTTAAGAACCGCTGTTCTAAAGCACACGGATGTTTTGATAGAAGTGAACTGGAAATCTATACTACAGGTTGTAACAGATGTTCTGTCCATTTTTTTAATTTGAAACAAAGGGAAAATCTTGTCAGAAAAATGTTTATTTAGTCTTCAACATAGTCACTATTTTTATTAATTGCATCTTCCCATCTTACCTTGAGCTCTCTAATTCCTTCTTCATAGAATTTAGTCAGTTTGGACTCAAAAAAAAAAGAAACTAGTTTCATATCGACCTCTTCTCTTGAAGTAAGCCTTCATCCCATTAAATGATTCCATAAGCTCCTGAAAAGATGAAAATCGGTTGGAGCAAGATCGGGAGAATATGGTGGGTGATGCATGGCTTCTTAGCCAAATTCTTCAATGACATTTTTGATTGCTCTTGAAGTGTGGGGTCTGGCATTGTCATGGTGCAGAATCACTCCTTTTCGATTGATCAAAGAAGGCCGTTTTTCCTGTAAAACTGCTTTTAAACGAGTTAGCTGCTGAAAGTAAACTTCAGATGTTATTGTTTGATTATCACTCATTAGTTCATCATAAACAATTCCCTTCAAATCCCACCATACACACAAAAGATTTTTTTTAGGGTGCAGTCCACTTCTCGGCTGTGGAATTGGCTTTGAACCAAAACTGAGCCACTGTTTTTTGTGCTTAACATTGTTTTAAAGGATCCACTTCTAGTCACCAGTTATGATTCGGTCAAAAAAAGGTGTCTGAAGTTCACGAGAAAGTAGTGAAACACAATAGGTCACGCGCTGTTGCCTGTTGATTTCTGACAAATCGTGTGGGACCCATTTCGCAGCCTTTGAGACTTTGCCAAGTCTTTTCATTTCCTGATATATTATCATATGGCTTACATTAAAGTTTCGCTCAGTTCTCTAGTAGTGCTGGTTGGATTTTCATCAATGGCAGCTTGCAATTGCTCAGAATTGAGTATTTTTGAGCATCCTGCTCTCGGTTCGTCTTTCAGACTGAAGTCATCCTTTTTGAGACGTGAGAACCATTTTCTGCAGGTCTTTTTATTCACAACATCATTTCCATAAGTGTCTGATTGTTTTTTCTGCTGAGCTTGCCTTTTTGCCTTTATGAAATTTAAACAGTAAAATATGCCTGATATGCTCTTTACTTGGAGTGTACATTAGGGCTAAAAATAGTTATTCTTACGATAATTATCACACAACCTGAAAGAAGAAATAATATTTTATTAAACACCATACATAAGCACACAACATTAACAAGCTAAATTGAAGTAATTGTGCCCTAAACATATAGCTCAAAAATTGGACAGAACTTCTGTTACAACCTGTATAATTGATGCGTTTATTTTTCCGTTCCCTTATTCGTTCTTTTGTTCGGTCGTCCGTCACACTTTGAGAACATAATAAGATGAGGTCCGTACCACAGATACAGGATTCAACTTTGTATTCGAACAAGAGTAAACTAATTAAAACGCGTGACCTGAATAAGGTTCCTTCGTCCACTGAAAATAAGCAAAAACTTTGTTTCATCGCCGTTCCGTGCGCTTGGATTTTTGACAGCCGAATACACTGACTGTTAAGTATTTCCTTCATCTTTATCAGTAAAACAAACGCACTCAGATCAGGTCTGCAGCATGGATACACAACTATAACGCTTCGAGCAAGAAAGCAAGAAAAGAAATTGTGGTAAAACTTTACGATGGCGTAAAGGCCTTTAATGTATATCTTTTCCTTCGAGTATTAACTTTCTTTGCATAAACAAACGTAACCTAAGTTTCGTCTACTATTTTTCTTAACTGTTTTGTAAATCTGCAGAAAAGAAACAGTTCAACCTCCGATTTGATTTCTGGTCAACGATCCCTTGGTAGTTGCTAATGCTAATGCCAGACGGTTAGGTATGCCAGGTAGAAACAGCACAGGCTTTGATGGTAAAGGTTCGGTTAATTAATGTTAGGTTGAGTTAGGGTGAGTTAGAATTAATAAGGTTCGCTAATTTATTTTTAAGACGCCCATGAATTCTTTTGGAGGTTACAAAACGCCATTTTTGACGTCATTAGGGCACTGTACGTACTGAAGAGACATTTCAAGCAACTGTATTGGTCGAGCGGGCATCCAAGGCTATCTTGACACTTCTGAGGAGAGCACCTTGTACACATGTTTCATCGACGAGGAAAGTTGAATCATCTCTTTGCGTTTACTATGGAGGAAGTATTCTCGTTAAAAAATACGCGGTACTTACGGGTTATCTGTCACCACTTGTTTAGGGTAACAAGAGTTTTTAGGGGAAAAGGTGAGAAATGTAATTGTTTTATGAATATTGAACTGATGTTCTGGACAGTATGAATGGATTTGTCATGTGAGAAGGTCTCCTTGATGATATATATTTATTTCTAACGCAATTTATCTACTTTCCATATGTATATATAATAAATCTGTGGGACCTTCCACTTTAGTTCTGGAAGGGCCCTAAAATTCATTTTTGCCTGAGACCGAACACAAATTAAAAAATCATTAAAATTAATAATAACTTCATCTAACCTAACTTAATAAACCTAACTATAATAATTTAACCTAACCTAACTTAATTAACCTAACCTTGGGGACATCCCAGCGATTTTTAAATTTTGATCTGATTGGTCTGAAATTTGGCCAGTATATGTAGTTTTTGAAAAAAACATATTTTACTCGTGTAACTTTTTCAATTTAGGCCTTAGTTTTTGAGAAACATTGATATATGAGTGTTTTAGTTTACTTTTTAGGATATTTCAAAAGAATAGAAGTCAATGAGTTTTAATGCTATAAAAAATTCAAAGACAGTGTTGAAATCCTTGTAACATTTAAAACAAACCAAATAATTCGAATTTTCTTTTTCTTTTTCGTTTTCTTTTGATGTGCGATTTTCAATCACTTACTAAAATATACCAAAATTTTTGTTTTGAACTTTGATAATAAAATTAAATGTACAAATTGGGAAATCGAGATCCTTTAGTTTGTTAAAAATGTTCCAAGGATTTCAAAACTGTCTTTGAATTTGATCTAGCATAAAAATTCATTGACTTCTATTCTTTTTAATGTTGAAAATGAGGATTTTTTCGTATGAAGCAAAAAACATAAATTTTACCTGAAATGTTGTATTATCATCTGGAAAATATATTATCATGTTGTATTATCGTCTACAAATAAAATGCATTCATAATTTCATATTTACACTGTGAATTGTAAATAAAATGTATAAATGATATAAATAAAAATTTATTTTTCGTTTCTTAAACAATGATGAAGTTTTTATTTGTGGACTGATTCTTCCGAAAAAAGCCACACTATGTAACTTAAAAAACACATACACATTTTGTCGCATTCATTTTTTTCAATTTTGGCCTTAGTATTTCACAAAATGGGAAATATTTGTTTTTTATGTCATTTTATCAGATATTTCAAATGAATACAAGTCACTGAGTTTTCATGCTACAACAACCAAAGACAGTTTTGGAATCCTTGAATCATTGCTAACAAACTCAAAAAATCAGAATTTTCCTTTTGCCTTTTGTTTTCTTTTTATATGGGGTCAAAAATTCATGATCTTTGGTCCCCTGACGGTCCCCTCTGTAGGGGGGGGGGGGATCTAGTGCCCGTAGCCCCATAAAATTTTAGGGTACAATTGCTCACAACCTAAGGATCCTTTTCCAACAAAGAAACAAATATGTCCAACTGGGCCAAAAATCCTTGGGGCGTCCCCCTTAACATCAAAAGGAACTTAAAAGTGGTGAAAGATAACCCACAAGTACCAAATACGCTGTATTCTGAATGAAAATCAATTTTCTCCAGACACCTCAGAGTGTTTCCCATTGTTTGTTTAACATTGTGAACACTATTAGTTCATCGGAGAAGTTAACAGCAAGTCTGATTAAGTGAAATTTTATTACAAAATAATATCGGCACTAAGTGTGTCAGAGATGGCACACTAATGTGTGTCGTACTGCTGACAACACAAGAAAGTATGTCATTATTCATTCATTGGTAAAATACATTATTAACACACGTTTGTGAGTCGGTTTTAGGACAAGTTTAACTCATAAAATTATTTGGAAATAGTTCAATTTCTAAATAACTTTCTACCGATAAACTGGTTAAGTAAACAGAAAATGCATCTTTCTTGGTAGTAGGGTGAAGAGAGTACGATCAGTTCTGCTACTGGTTTTCCAGAAAATCATAAACGAGCTTCACTTCAAAACAAAAACATCTAATTACTTCCAGCCATACCTGTATGGACCCCTAACCAACGAATGCTACTCACAATCATGACGAGCATCTCAGTAAATCTCCGATGACGTCCACATAAGCCTTCTTAAACCTCGGTATGTCGCTGTAGACTATGTAGGTTTGATTCCACTGGTCTCCGCTAACTTACGTTCTGTTTTTATATTCTGGGAGATACGCTTGCACGTAGAAGAGAACTGCAATTCACACCACTGGAAGATGACATCAAATGCAGTTCACTAGTGGGGGTCTGGCGTAATACTGTCCTGCGCAGTTGTACCGGAGAGTTGCAATCTAATTGCTAACCTTCATGATCCCAATTAACTCAGTTCCACATGCTAGTCCAGAGCCTGCCCTTCACGCCAACAATGCGCCGATTTGTAGCTTTTATATTAAGTCTTCTCTCAGAAAGACTAAGTTGAAGCCCGGTAAAAAAATCTTGTACAACAGTAAAAGTTGTTTGTGACACTAAAAGTTAAAAATTACTGATTTTCCGTTAATCACAGTTTTTTTGCAATTATCGTGTGTTAAATCAGAATGTATTTTAAATTTTATCAAAAGAACAATTGTTTTATTTACAAATGTCGCTTGTGTTGTTTTCTGCCTTTTTTAGCTCATAAATTTCAAATTTTCTTGGATTTTAGAGAATTTAAAGTATTAGCCCAGATGTTAATGATTCTACAAAAGATAAACTTATTTTACTCATAGAGCAATTGGGGAATTTTTTTGCTTTTTTACGTCAGAGGTCTGGTTTTCACACTGAATGGAATCGCAAGGAATCTTTGCTTCTCTGACTTAAGTGACTTTGTTCAACTCAACCTAAAAATCGAAAAGGAAACTCCCTCTCTACCTCTTGCATTCCAAATTGCAGTACAAAAGAGCCATAACTCGTTACATTAGCAGATGGCCTGTAATTTCAGTGGCAGCTCAGTTTCTTTGCAGCATTTGGCTAGCGTTGTTTCGGAATACAAATCAACTAGGCCTGTTGTTATCCGTGAACAGGAAGAATGCAGCTGTTACCCATGCCTTCACTTTCCAGAGATTCCCTCAAGGTGAATTTGGAGACCGCCTGATGATACAGAAGCCAAGTATTCATGATAGTGAGTCTAGAAACGCTGAATTCAATAATTCTAGAATAGTGTGCATTTAAAGTGTATATTTCTGTTTTAATATTGCCATTTGGGGAGAATAACATCAGTGTGGATCACGTTGGAGACATAGCTCGGCTGGTAATCTCCCTTCTATTTCTCAAACTCATTATTCTAATTTTAATTTGGAAGTTAGTAAACTGCAAGCGTTTCTGAGAGTTCCCGTCGGCAGATGGTGCAGACAAAGCCAAGCAAACGTCGCTTGCTCAAGGATTAGGAGGTTCTGGGACATAGCACGCTGACATGGTGCAGTCACCTCGGATAGAAGACCCCTGCAGATCGGTTTATGAGTTGGACCAGGTGTCTAGAAATTGAAGATTGGATCTGTCTTGGGAGCACCTCCGCAGCGTCATGCGTGAGTTTCATGTTCTTTAATTTGTACTGTGAATGGCTTAGCATAATTTAGAGTGTCATGAAAAGCTCTGGGTGTTATGAATGTTCCAGCAATCGATCATCATTAACTATGAAAATATAGAAAGAATATTCATGTCAATAAAAATGGCAAAATGCCAAACAAATAAGCGGGAAAAGCTGCAACAGAGAAACCACTAGAAATTTGGAGAATTACATTACAAATGAAAATAATTAAATTAAAGTTCAAAGATAAAAGTCAAAGTGAAAACTTTTAATAAGATGTGCAAGCTTAAATGGAATAAAAATTTTGATATTCAAACGCCTGATAAAAATTTAAGTCTACCTAATACATGCATTTAAAAATTGGTATATTATCTCATGCGTATGATACCTAACTCCTTTTAATAACACTATTAGAGTTTTCCTGAGGCATTTTTTTACTAATTTTATTTGTGCAGCGAGACAACTCGTTTGACCAGCGCATGACACGAGCGGCAGTGGCAGAGAGGGGACGAATTATTGTCGCCCCTGTACGAGTTCGTTATTACCATTACAGTCATTATTAAATCCAACACTCTCACGATCATTTAAATCCTTATCCTCATCATAACTGCACTCATTGGAGTCATGATCTCAACTTTTTCTATGAAATGATAAATGAAGCATTTACCCTAATGAACAATAATATTTTCTGTTTCCCCAAATGCAAGTTTGTTTTCATCTCAAACCTTTAATTTTAAAATATTTTGGTTGATTAGAGATACATTTAAATGAACCAAACCATATTTTGATGTTAATCAAGAAGAGTGCATTTGCGTCACCCAGCACACAACTTTTACCTTTTGCCCTCATGACATTCAAACACGCAATCACATAATGAGCCGTCAGGTTTACCATTCGTGACACAATGACCTACTCCACACCCAGTGAACGCTTAGCATTCTAGAAAATGAAACAAGAATTTGCAACAGCGCAGGTCGTTTTTGTTCTTAAACATCTGCAGGGACAAGAGGCAGGAAGCCTAAATTTCTACGATCTATTTTATTTATGTTAAATTGTTGCAACTTAGAAAAGTAGGGTATTGTATCAATTTTTAGCGCTGCTGACTTTCGGAAAGCATTGCTGACTTACATGAATTATTTTGTGATAATCAAGAAATAAATAAGAAAGAAGAAGGGTGAGATTTGATGTTCCTCAAGGATCTATCTTTGGCTTTCTACTGTTTTCTGCTTTCATCAATGATTATCTTTCAGTTGCATCTTACACAACATCCATGTGTGCAAATGATGTTCAAAGTGTTTTTTTCAGCGACTGAAATATCAAGATTACAGATAAA
>JACJUY010008157.1:23908-39533 GCA_014220935.1 Platorchestia sp. MABIK
ATTATGATCATTAAGTGAATGGGAGAATTTATCCTGAATTCACTTTTTCAAAGCTTCACGGATACATATATATATGTATACAGGGTGTTTCAAAACAAAAGTTTCAAAATTGCACAACAGGTAGAAAATTGCCAAATAAACGTTTTTTCTTCCATGAAATTTTCCGAAAAAAATTCGGGTATTTGAGATATTAGCTGTTTAATGTTATCTAAAATTAAATCCGCATTGATGCGTCTGATTCTTAAAATGAAAAGGAAGGCGAAAATCGCTGTACGAATGGTCATTTTATTAATACAAATAGTAAAGTCTAAATGAATAAAATTGAACGTTTCGAACTAAACAGTTCATCCTCAGCAAAAGCAAAATAATTCTGCGACAAAAAAAACGAATATGAGTAAATTAAAACTACACCATACAAAAGATTACTACTACAAAGACAGAAAATAGTAGATCTAAAACTTAAAATAAAAACTAAAACAATTAAAACATAAACTAATGATCACGTATTTGCTATGAAAAGAGGAAAAGCACTTTGAGTATCATTTAGACAGGGTTTGAGCTTAAAGATGTATAGCGACTCAAGGATGCGCAAATCAATCATGTGAGGGGCACCTGCAAGGATTTTAAAATGATTCACGGAAACAGGGACGTTACAGCTTTCAGCATGGGATCGAACAGAAGACAGTGGAGGGGAACCAAGAGGACGATCAGTTCTACAGCTGCGCCCAGCGTGCGCTGCTACTCTGGACATAAGAGTACGTCAGGTGGAACCTATGTACTGTGATTCGCAACGTGAACAACTAAACTGGTAAATCACAGAGGAGCACAGAGCAGGGGCACATTGCATTTGTTAAACCGTTCATGTTACCGGCGTCGTGGTTTGTTTGAAACTGAACAGTGCCAACAAGACAAAAAAGAAGTAACCTGGTAGCACGATCTGGAATGTTCTAAAACCTTCTTGCTAAAATTTTTCCACCAAATATCACCAAATCTAAATTTTATTATTTTAAACTCTTATAGGATAGAAGAGTTTGTAACGTAAATATTGCGAGTAATTGTGTCACCAAATTTTATCCTTTCAAACAATAAACAGCTGATATATCAAAAATTCGAATTTTGTTCGGAAAATCTCAGAGAAGAAAAAGTGTTTCTTTAGCCATTTTTCACTTGGAGTGTTATTTTGAACCTCATGTTCTGAAACACCCAGTACAGCATCTGAACTCTCAATAACGCCAGTAACATTAGCGAATCAATTTGGAACCGAGAAATAAAACAAACTAAACCACAAAATAAGTTTACTGCGTAGAAGAAATAGCGATCAAATCTAGCACATCTGAAAAAATCCCAAACGTGAATCTCAGGTACGAACTGGACACACAATATGAACTCACGATGATGTTGACACGCGGTCGCACTCGTCCTCGCCGCTGAAGCGTGAATCCTCGACATTATGACGGCAGTGTTCTTGAAACAATGGTATTGGTGCTCAAAAGTTGGAGTTTTGAAAAACATTTTTAAAACAGGCTTGTTTAAATGTTAGAATAATGTACTGAAAGGAAAACCCGGAGGAATATTAAACAGAAGCCCCGGATCATGTAAGGTTTCACGCGCCCAACTGTACGGGATAGGCTTCATACACTGTCTTCTCGGTAGGTTCTATGAAAATGACATATGGAAATGAAGACTTGATGTATTGAGATATAGAAATGAAGAATATCGGCTTATGTACGTGAAAAATCTTTCCGGTATAAGGAGTCAAGCAAAATTTTCCTAGGAAAAGGACTACTTGATCGAGTCTCTTGAATTTGCCTAGCAAGTAACCTTGGCTGATAAGTTCAAACATTTTTGCAATTTTTTTTAAATATATTCATGCATACCTTTCTAAATTGAACTGCAGTAATCAAAAAGGGACAATGCTAAAAATATAAAGACCAAAAACCAAGTATTTTCGTCTTTATCCCTTTCCACTCACTTGTAGGGCAGTACGCTGAGGATAAATTTATTAAGTGTATCATTATAGTTCGGTCATGGCCTCGTACTCAGTTTACATCATTTCTGTCTACAAACAAAAATGACTCGTATCTAAAGTATAGTGCGCTCTGATACTCGATTTCAGAATATAGGACCAGTTTTGAATTTTTTGAATAGATTAGACTGATTTTATTCTTTTTTCTTGCAAAAGGCTAACAAAATCTACGATTATTCGTACAAATTTGAAACTTTTTTTCAAAAACCTGAAAAATAAAAATTTAGCATCGCTTCGTAATTAGATGGACATTTGATTCTCGTAATCGTTTATTCTCATCAATTTACTTAAAGTGAATGGAGAGTGGAAATTTGTGAGAGATTGTGCGAAGGGAGAAAACTCATGTCAATGAGCTACATGACGTTCAACTCGAATACATTTTAACTTTGAAAAAATGGGGTTCCTGTCGTAAACACGACAGGCTAACCTGTAAATTTCCTGAAATTAGTTTGCATGTAGATACGTATTAAAAACACCTAGTGATATACATTATTTTTAGGCACTATGTAAATTTAAGTGGTGTTTCATTCACGTTCAGGCTGAGGTACGCAACACGTTCAGGTGTACCTCACGTTCCCACAATGTAAGAAAATAACCCCTCGTCTCGTGGAAGCAAACCTCCACAACTTGAAAAAACCGTTGTAGCATTAAAACCACCCGATCCTAATCTGACTTATACCAAACTCAACTAGATGATCTTATTTCTGAGTCATAATCTGACTCTTAATTTGTAGCCAAATTTTGCATGCTTACTACAAAAAATTTTCTTTGTCACACGTTTAAGGCTTTCTAATATTTTGAAACCCTTTTAAACCGTTTAAAAACTCAAACGTTGTTACATCTTTATCCTACATACCACACGTTTATTTGTATAAAATATTATGATCACAGGTAAACAAACGTCATATAAAAGAATAATTTTATCTAGATTCTTTTTGACTTTATTCATCAAAATTACCCAGTCTAACTTTTTCGCCACGTGCATGCATGTTTTTTGCCGCTTATGCGATTTAATCGCTTGGGCGGCGAAAAACGTGCAAGCGTCGGCGAAAAAGTTAGACTGGGTACTGGGAATGAAAATTATCCTAAAAATTACTTTTCAGTTTCGCAAGCCATTATCAAATACAACAAGTTTTTCTACAGATTTTGTCTGTAGTGTGGTAAAAATTCGAAGAATGTATTCGCAACACTTAAGAAATGGTAACGCGGATAATGACTTCCAGTAATATGTCAACATTGCTCAGTCGTCGCTCCTGATGTAGAATTGCGTTAACTTCAACTCTTTGTGTAAAGAGAGCCTTGATGAATTTGGGATAAGAATTCATGATACAAATTTAACGGTAGCCAAAATTAAATTATGAATTTTCTAACATTGCTAACAAGAGAAAACGACTTGTGGCTGCTGATTTGTTTTTACAAAAAATGTTTTTTCGTGAATTTATGTCAGGCGAGAAAAACTAATAAATATAATAACACAATGTCTTTAAATTTTATTGCAAGAATTTGCTGTATATTTTAAACTAATCAGCAGACTACTGAAATCCTGAAAGCATAATTTGTTAAGGTATGCTGAATATACGTTCGTACATGTGTTTACCGAATAAAGGAACTGGACTTTGTAGCTTCAAATAATACTGTGCTGTAGATGCTACATATTGCCCTAAATTTCAATTATTATTTGAAAGCAATACTCAAATAATTACTAAACAGCCTCGAATTTTGTTTTCTTAATTCAAAATCACCGGCGGTCGTGGCACACATCGGCCATTCGCTGAAATTCATTATATATGTAACACTTACTAGATGTAAAGAATTTATTTTTGAAGAGAGTGGAGAAGAACCGTACTTGTCAAAAGATCTTGCTATATTCAATAGATTTTATGAACATTAAACCTATAAAGTTGCTCCAGAAGAATTTAACGAAAATTTGATTTAGCGCCACTGGGGAAAAATATCCGGTCATTTTGACACACTTAAGTGTGTCATCCGTTTGTCGCAAAAGCGGCACACAATTGTGTGTCATGGGGGCGACATGACACACTTTAGTGTGTTACATGTCACACACTTAGGGCCGTCATGACACACCTAGGGGAAATCTCCGGAAGCTAAAACATGGATTTAAGTTACTCCTACCATACCACTCTGACTTGCCTGTGGATCAAGAAAAATGAGCATATTCAAAATCAATGAATTATTCGAGGGTCATGTCGCACCACCCCTTGATTATTAAATTCCAAATTATCACAATATTTCCACAGAACAAAATTCATTACTTATAAAGTCGGCGTTCCCTGCAATTTTACAATAAGCATTAAAACATTTCATATCGTTGTGTAGAGAAACTTCATGAATTTATTCAGAGTTGAACAGATTAATTTAAATCTGCAAATAAATTGAGAGGGTCTTAAAAATCTTCCTAACAACTGTGTTAAATGTATTGTATGACTATAAATGAGTTCGAATAATTAAGAGGGTTTCAATTTCTATACGTTGAACCGAATGAAGAAAGCCCTAATTTCATGTTAAATTGCATTCTAGATGGCCAAGAATTTTTCGCGCACTAAAAATAGGCTTCAGAATGACCCTATCCATGATTTATCTACTCAATAAAAACAGCATCAGTTCGGTTCGCCCATTACATTCCACACTGAAATAACGCGTTTTCTCTGTGTAAAATTCTCGGAAAGTTGATAATTGAATTCTAAACAATAAAAAAGGTGAAAACAAATTCAGCATTGAATGCTTATTTCCATGTAACTGAGGGTGACCAAAATTATTCAACGTTTGTGAGCACATTTCCCTATAATCAAGAAAGGTTTTAACAATCAAAAACAATTTATTTTCCACTCTCAGTTTCAGAATTAACTTGAAAATTTAAGGTCTTACTCTTCGGAAACAAAAAATTCCAAGACCTGTTAACACGCACAAATGAAATCCAAGTTTTTCACAATACCTTTTGAAATTTTGAATCTCATTTTACACACAAATAAAATGAAAAATTCCTCCGTAATCGCAGATCAAGTTAATAAATAGCATTATATCAAAGAACTTTAAATGAAAAAAATAATCTACATTTGTATGCACATTTCAAAGGAAATCTAGAAATATCCAAACAGACTAAAATTATAAAATTCTGGTATTAGTTTCATAATTAATTCAAGTCTTCGTAAAATTGAGTATGTCACACCGTGAAGAAAAATAATTCATTTTGAAAAAGAAAGTAAATTTCCAAAAACTTATTTCGCTCAAATGATATCCTGATTTATCTCCATACAGGATGGTTATACTTTCATTCAAGAAAAAATCGAATAATAACTATCTTTACCGGTCAAGTTATTCATTTTTACACAAGTGAAATGAAAATGAAGAACAAAATATTTAAAGGATTGGTTGAACGTTCCCGAATAAATCCAGGAACTTTCGAACAAGTGAAAAATATTTTATTTTTCCCTTTGGGTTCCATAAATAGGAGTTCTCGCAAAGTTAGAGAAAATCTTACACTATAGTAGAGAAAATATTTTTTAAGTTACAACAGCCAAAAGAATTCTACCATAATTATCACACATAAAACTTCTAATTAATAGCTACTGCAATACAGTTTAATAGTACTATTTCTTCAGACGACAAACAAGAACATTACTAATCACAGTTCAAGGCAATGGACGCTATAAACCATTATTTATTTTAAAATTGTACGCACATTTCTACATAACTCAGAGAATGTTGGAACAGACAAAATAGTATCTTATTTACTTCATGTTAACGAAAAGTGAAGGTCTTATCCAACACTAAAAAACATTCTCTCTACTCTGAAGCCGAGGAATAAGTTCCTAAGTCTTATTTCATGATAAATAAAGTTTTCATTTACTCCTACGTCATTACAACGTGCGAGTTTCATTTCCTCTGAAGGAAAATTCCAACAATATTTATTTGCACATACAGTTCAAGTTATTGGCTGGCATTACAGAAGTGAAATGAAAGGTTTGCACGATTGTGACTCAGATCACAGCTCAAGTTATTTGCTACTATCATATATAGAAATTAAAATGAGAAGTAAAATAATTTAAAATTTATATGCACATTTCTTTATGAATTCAGAAAATTTCAAACTTACGAAAATAATTTTATTGATCATTTTCAGTCTCATATTAACTTCAGGTCTCGAAAAGTGAAGGATGTCCTACTTTATAGTATAAAAATAATTTATGTTTTGACGCAGCCCAAAATATATGTGCGAACACTTCTCAGAAGACATAAAATTATTTATCATTTGCATAAACATTAAAAAAGCAATCAAGAAACGTTCAAACAAATTAAAATGGTTTAAATAATTACTTTTAGTTACAGAATGAGCTCAAATTTTCGTTAAGTTAACAATATCTCAAGTAAAAAGTTCTGCATCGAGACAATGAAAACATTGAAACTTGCATTATAACTTGGAATCTCAAATTTCTTTTGAATAAAAAATTTAATATGAAACTGATCGTGTTCCTCTTGCACTATTTAAAAATAAAAAATTACACATAAAACTGAAATTCCATAACGTAGCATCAAACTATGTGTTCCATGGTTTCACTTAGTCAACTGACCATTACTCGTGGTGTGTTGACTGTCACAGGTAGCGATACCGAGGTCGTTTAGTGAAGATCCTCGACTTGTGTGGAAACTTGCAACAATAACGAATTTACGAGGACTTAATGAATAAGTTTAAGTCTCCTTAGAAAGTTTTTAATATTAATAAATTGAATGTGAAACCACATAACACAACTCAGCACTAAAAATGTTCAAGCTTATAACAATTCTATCTTTATGGCTCTAAAACATCTGATATTTCGGGAAAAACTTCTCAAAATTTCATTCTTAATTCAATCGTCGGCCTTTAGATTTGTCAATTGAATTGAAAACCATGTCAAATAGTTCATAAAATCTAATTACTGCATCCATACACAATAGTTGTGAAAATTAGATTGTCCATGCACTTATCAAACTAAGAAAGACATAACACCTTAAATTTTGTTCCAGTTTACGACAAAATTTTGAACTTATCAAAAACAGGCTCAAGCACGACCACGTCCGTCAAGGTCTGAAATAATTACATTAGCTGTCAGAGTATCATTGTTTTTCAGAATGGAAATAACAAGGTATTTATAACTGCTTAAAAATTATTAATTACAACAGAAAACGTGAAAATTTTCAAGCTCTAATCCTTTACTTTGTGATAAAATTTTCGGTAGCAGTATACAAATGAAAATTGATCGATGCATGAAAACGTAGGATGAATTCTTGTAGTTGAATTTCATATTCTCAGCAGGTACCAAGTAACGATAATCAGTAAAGAATAAAGCTATTCAGCGCCAGTTTGGACGTCTCTATGTAAATCCAAAAACGTGTAAACAAATGCAATGAATTTTGTTTCACACATTTAAGCAAAAAAAAGGAAACCGAAACTTTGAACAAAATTAAACAAATCTACCACAACAGTAAAAATATTCATTAGATTTGATACTGAAAAAAGATCGCCACACATATCCATCCATATGCCCACATCAATACCTCTTTAAATAACCCACCCCTATAAAGGAATGATTCTATTTTCATTCACACGAATAGAATAATCCCTGCAAGCAATCACACCTCAAGTTCTTGGCTAGTATCAGAAAAATAACAAATTCGTTCAACACGTTTTCTGCTAAAGGTTAAACAGAAATTTAATTTTCAATTAAATTGAATGCCAATTGCAATAAAAAACGTTGACAAAAGCAAACATTAACTCTATCTTTCCTTCATTTAGCTCTTATTAAATATTAATAACAAATTAGTAAGTGACCGCAGGGCAGTCAGCATCATTATGAAAATTCATTCAGTGAGCACCAGTGGGTTCTTCACAGGAAACGTGTTATGCGAGAACGCGGTTCAATGCTTTACATGCAAGATGTGTTGTCCTCTACGTACAGAAACAGTACGTTGGATTACTTGGCAATCCCTTGTGATTACTTGTGACGTCGAACTTGTGTGATTACTTGTGACGTTGGGGAGAGTCTCCAATACAAATTGGGATGAGGGAAGATGACGATAACTGTCGAGGTCGTCGGAACTACTGGTTGCGACCACTGAGCGCCCTTTTGCGGGTGCTGTGCTGAAACAAATGAGCGTAAGATTTTCATTCTGAAATTCAAAGCGCGTACACCTAGACAATCTTTATTGAGCAGTGATTTTGTGAAGTATTCATTTGTGAAGGTACCCACTGAACTGCGTAGCAATGTAACCAGGGTTGGGTTTAAAAAGCTGCTTAGTTCAACTTTAAAAATTTACATTCTGTTTGTTTTTACTTAAAAAGAAATGAACAACTTTAAAAATCCTGCGTAGATTTACTAATTATTTTACTCAACATTGATTCGTCAATGTGTAATCTAAACCAACCATTAAGTACCAAATATTGCTAATTTACTCGGTTATATGTCTGAGCAGGCTACGAATAATTTCCTGACCTCAAGTGACCAGGAATTTTCAGATTGTGAGCTTCGTCAGCGCACTGTATATTTTCCATTCTGCTCTGCACATATCAAAATTTGACATTAAAATTGGGCTACAAGTTGATCTGAAATTTCCAAACTAAAACAAGGATCCAAAAAATATGAAAGAAGACACTGTTCAGAATGGAATGAAGGGAACATGGAATCTATGCACGTGGAATGTTTGAGCAACTTGTGCATAAAAACCATACAATTGAAAAGGGCCTTATGATAAGCTATTAATTACATTGAAACATTAGTTGAGTACTTTAAAAAGGCCTTGCATTTCTTTTTGATGCATATACATAAAATGAATTAACCTCATGAACCATCAGCTTGACACGAGTTAACATTTTGCTATAAATTTAGCACTGTACTTCTGCATTTGTGTTCAACATATTAGAGAAAACATGAACCCTATGAAGTGGTAATAGGAAATTTTGAAGAGCAATAAATACTCAAATCCATAACACATTTATAATGACAGGATTCCGAAAAATTCAATAACTTTAAAATGTGAGTTTTCCAATACACTCATATCCTTTACCTTTCCCAAGCCCTTTCACTCTGAAATAATGGCAAATAAAATATTTGCTGTGAGCATGAATGTTAAATTCATCTTCATTCTCATTTTTTTACAATAATTATTCTACTTCTCCTCTAACCACTAAAACTTAAGTCTATTGCTATTTTCAATCTTGAAGCCTACCAAATTAGCCCAATATGAGTAATTGTAATTAATGAATTCAAATAATTTATTCAAAATTGATCAACCACCTTGAGCACCTTTGCTGCCCATTACCACCGGTATACCAACATTGAAATTTATAGGCCACCATTAGATTTTGCTGCAAACTCATATTTTTACATTCAAGTATGACTCACTTGTAAACTTAATATTCATGTTATGTGCTGTACAGTTTTGATGCAGGAAAAAATTATTTTACATTCATAAGATTGCGTATTGTCACAACACTCATTGACAAAGTTTCAACACTTCTTGAATCACTCTCTGCAATTATCTTCTGAAATATCTAATTACAAACTATTAATTTTGAACCAATCCAAACATTTGTCTATTTAACTTCATCACTCTTTGATACTTGACTTGTGGAAGAAAAATATTGCAAATAATAAGCCATTTAGTAATTTGAATAAGTTATCATTACCTGAATACCTTTTATTTAATACTTGTTTGATATGTTTGAATAAATAAATTTTTCATGAATGACATATTTACATGAGGAAAACATTTTATGCCCTTGGCAGGCATATCATATGATTGCCACTGCAAAGTAACTTTAAATTTTTCCCACAAATTTTATTTTTGTACCATTTTTGCACTGTTGCTAATTGTATAAAAAGCTTGAAAGATATTTTGTGATATAAGCTATAATGATTAATTTAGATGATAAATGTGTTAATGACAAAAGCATGCATTTTCTGCTTTATATCTTAAATAGTTAACTCATCAACCAATTTAAAAATGAATCCCATGAACTGTAATTAACATGTTTATATCCTGATTTTACTTTCATATTTTTCACAATTCTATTTGACCATGGTTACAAGTCAGTAAATTAAAGAAATATTTAAACTATTTCCATAATTTACTGACTGCATGTGATAACATTCAATTTCTTGAATTGTTTCTCCAAGTAAAACCCTCTGTTGTACTATATGGTTTGATGAGATAGGATATGTAAGGTTAGGATTGTTCCTCAATGCCTCATAAAAAGATTACAGAGCTTGCAAAATATCAGTTGTGCATAATACAACTCTGATGTGAGATAAGTTAGATTGAAGCAATGATAATTCAGATTCTCTCAAATAAATTTTAAACAAGCATGATTAACTAAGATCAAAAACTTGGCCTATAATATGCTCAAGTTAAAAGATAAAGATAATAAGTTAGTTTAAGCCTCCCTAACTACTACAAAAAAAAAGAGTATCAAAGAAAGGAATCCAAGTTTAAAAAAAATTCACATGTTATACGCAGTACATTTAAACACATTCATAATAGCATTGTAGATTTATTAATTGGCAAGCCATGAAAACATTTTTACTAGTTAAAAATTGAGTATAAGTCTACAAATTGAATGATTTGAAAAATGTTTTCTTAATTTAAACTAATACAATTTGAATTTCTTAATTAGTATTTAAATAATTATTTTAAAAGATATCCAGAATCGAAAGAATATGCCACCACCTTAGATGGTTGACAAACTTACCTTACAGAAACCCAAAGTAATTTTCTATAAATTTATTTATCAGCAATCATTTTCTCAGTCAAAATTTTTCAATGTATGGATGCACGTAATGATTGACAATTCAAATAATGTTAACAAATAAGGTCAATATTGATTTTAATGTTGTCAATGATTTTAATAATTTTGTTGCCAAGAATCACTAAAGGAACACATTTAAAAACGTTATACACGAATGACATTCTGCTTGCTGATGTGAACTGCATATCAATTTCAGTATTCACTACCCCAGTTCCGCTAATATTTTTGTGTGAAAACCTATATTGCGTTATTAACTAAAATATCCAAGAAGTGGGTTCAGGCCCCGCAGGCTCCGCGGGGTCGGCTAATGTCAAATTACGCCATAAATTGCGAAAACAATAACTTTCCCCACGCTCCGAGCAGTTGCGGCATTGTTGATAAATACGGTCAATATTGAATTTAAGCCTTTCACGGAAATTAAAAATTCCGTTCCAAGGGATCACCAAACTAACACGTTTAAAAACGTTTTACATGAATGACATTCTGCTCGCTGATGCGTTATCTTTGAGATATTCAACTTTGAAGTTATAAGAACGTCGTATGTAAAAGTGAAGGAACGGACGCATAAGTATGCTGTAATACGGTATTAACGTAACGATGGGCGAGGTTAGGGTAGATTAGTTAAATAAACTAACCTAAAATAACATAAATCAACCTAATAAGCTTACCTTAACTTACCCAAACCGAGGCTGTTAATTCCGCGCCAAGAAGTGGGCGTGTCCCGCCAGAAAAGTGGGCGTCACCCAACAATGCGGCGACTAAGCAACCAACCATATAATGTTATCCCTATCTGAATGTAATTATTGTTATATTTCAAAAATAACGCATCAGCGAGCAGAATGTCATTCATGTAAAACGTTTTTAAATGTGTTTCTTTAGTGATTCTTTGGAATGGAATTTTTAATTTTCGTGAAAGCCTTAAATTCAATATTGACCATAAATACTCTGCTTGTGCACGGAAAACTCATTTCATAGCGCCGTTCCTATAACTTCAAAGTTAAATAACTAGAAAACAAAGTATTTGCAAGCACAATGTCATTCATGTAAAACGTCTTAAAATTTACCAAATTACATATCTATGGTAATGAAATTATTTAAATTGTTGACAACATTAAATTCAATATTGACCAAAAATAAACTGCAGTTATGTTGTGGGTATGGCAGTGTTTTCAAGTTTCCTAGCACCAAAACCAATATTGATGCCAAAATGTTGTCATCAAAATTCTATTGTACAAGGGTAAATTTACAAAATTTATATATCTTAAACATAATTGTACATGGGCAACACCACTAAAATAGAACCAAAAAAATTGAGCATTTTATTTCAGTAGAAGTTCACATTTAAATTATGTTTGAAATGTTTGCCAGTTCAATTGAACACATTTAGGTCAATTTTGAATTTAAGCCTTTCACGGAAATTAAAAATTCGGTTTCAAACATTCACTAAAGGGACACATTTAAAAACGTTTTACACGAATGACATCCTGCTCGCTTATGCGTTATTTTAGAGATATAACAATAATTACGTTCAGATAGGAATAACATTACACGGTCGGTTGCTTAGTCGCCGCATTGTTGGGTGACGCCCACTTTTCTGGCGGAACACGCCCACTTCTTGGCGGGAAATTAACACGGCTCGGTTTAGGTAAGTTAAGGTAAGCTATTTTAGGTTGATTTATGTTATTTCAGGTTAGTTTATTTAACTAACCTACCATAACCTACCCTAACCTCACCCATCGTTACGTTAATACCGTATTACAGCACATTTAGGTGTCCGTTCCATCACTTTTAGAAACGACGTTCATATCACTTTAAAGTTGATTAACTCGAATATAACGCATCAGCGAGCAGAATGCCATTCGTGTAAAACGTTTTCAAATGTGTCCCTCTAGTGATTCTCCGGAATGGAATTTTTAATTTCCGTGAAAGGCCTAAATTCAATATTGACCCACATTTATACCTAACAATTTTGTTGGAGCACCTTGAGAAGAATTCTATCAGAATAAGTTCTACCATCTGTGACAATTATTCATACCCCTACTTACAAATTATATAATAATCCCTAATTAGCCATCCAGCTAGTAAAAATAATCAAATTATGAACAAGAAACATCCATTCCAATTCGCACTATTCATATAAATTTATCAAAAATATTTGAAACTATTACTTTTAATTACTCATCTCAAAATAAATTTCCTTGTTTAATTATTTTTCTACAGGATCTCAAAGTGTCCCGAAAGCTATCAACAAAATTGTACTACCATCAGCCAATTCACGGATTGGAAACATGCTGATAAATTTGTACTAGATTTACACATGATGATAATTGTATATCTTACCTCCAATAATTAAATTCATGTCATTATAAGGTAATGGCCCCACACCGTTTTTAAGTACTTTTGTTATGAACGGTGAACGGATTCTTCAGTAATTTGATTTTCGAAAATGGCGGCTACAAACAAAACGTTTGCACAAATTAGATTCCTTAATTGAACCTAAAATTTCCTTTCCACTTGCTCTTATCCACTCTTTAAAATTTTCATGAGGATAATGGAAGCACTTGATATCAGGCTGATCTTTAGAATTATTTTCGGTCAATATTGATTTTAGGCTTTTCACGGAAATTTAAAATTCCGTTCCAAAGAATCACTAAAGGAACACATTTAAAAACGTTTTACACGAATGACATTCTGCTCGCTGATGCGTTATTTTCGAGATATAACAATAATTACGTTCAGATAGGAATAACATTACATGGTCGATTGCTTAGTCGCAGCATTGTTGGGTGACGCCCACTTTTCTGGCGGGACACGCCCACTTCTTGGCGGGAAAAACTAACAGCCTCGGTTTGGGTAAGTTATGGTAAGCTATTTTAGGTTGATTTATGTTATTTTAGGTTATTTTATTTAACTAACCTAACATAAACTACCCTAACCTCACCCATCGTTGCGTTAATACGGTATTACAGCATATTTACGTGTCCGTTCCTTCACTTTTATATACGACGTACTTGTAACTTCAAAGTTGAACAACTCGAAAATAACGCATCAGCGAGCAGAATGTCATTCGCGTATAACGTTTTTAAATGTGTTCCTTTAGTAATTCTTTGGAACGGAATTTTTAATTTCCGTGAAAGGCCTAAAATCAATATTGACCTTTTTTTCGCATCTGATGAAAAAGCATTTCTTCGTTCTAATTGTAGACGCCATTCTTGCTGATACAACGCCGAGTAACGGCCTTGGTACCGAACTGTTTTTCAGAACATCCGGGCGGCACAATTTCTAATTTTCAGCACAGTCTGTGCTGGCGGACCGCGGACGTTGAGTTTCTGTCTGATTTACGATACAAATCCTCATAAACAGAGGAATTCATCGTCACCTCAAACTTCTTTAATAAACCGACTGATCTTCCGATGGCGCCAGCCTTTGAAAGTCAGTCTCCTCAACGCATCTTCAAAAGATCACTCTGCAGCCAGCACTAGGTATGGAAACAGCAAATCTAGTCGTCAGCAATCTAGTGCCTGACACCGGCAGGCCGCAGCCGAGACGGTTCAAGAAACGGTTTGCAAAAGTACAGAAATTGCTTGAGATTCCTTCCCGACTTGCGCGCTGTCAAAACACAAAAGTTCATTAACTTCATTCACTTGTAACTTTCGAAATAATGCACATATCGATCGAGTTCATGTTAATCTCAAAAGAAAGAATGAAACATTATTAGGAGAAAATCGTATATGCCAAAATTCCTTAGCATTTACAGACAACAGGGAGCGTAGTTCCCGTAACCCCTTAATGAAAGGCAGATTTTTCCGGTGAGCCTCATTTTGTCTCTCCTCTAATTTCTAAACTATGCACCTATAAACTTCATATTAGTTTTAATTTCAACATCAAGTCATTTCACATGCTAAAATGTAGTACAAAACTCTTTTACGTTTTTTGGGACGACAGGGAGCGAAGTTCCCGTAACCCCTCAATGGGAGAAAGATTTTTTTGATGAGCCGCAAATTATCTTTACGCTAATTTCCAAACTATACCATCTAAAAACTTAAAATTAGCTTCAATTTGTAGAGAAAATCATTCTCCAAGCTAACATGTATAACAAATCTCACCTACGCTTTCTTGGGGGGACAAGGAGGGAGTTCCCGTCAACCCTCAATGTGAGTCAGATTTTTTCGATGAGCCTCATTTTCTCTTTACGCTAATTTTAAACCAAACCATCTAAAAACTTCAAATTAGTTTCAATTTTTAGAGCAAATCATTCTCCAAGCTAACATGTATGATAAAACTCTCACACGTTTCCTGAAAGGGAAGGGAGCAAAGTTCCCGTAACCACTTAATGAAAGACAGATTTTTTCGATGAGCCTCATTTTGTCTCTCCTCTAATGTCTAAATTATTGCCCGTATAAACTTCAAATTAGTTTCAATTTCAACATCAAGTCATTTTCCATGCTAAAATTTGAGACAAAACTCATACGTTTTTTGGGGAGGCAAGGAGCGCAGTTCCCGTAACCCCTCATTGGTCGGTCGATTTTCTCGTAAAATCGCAGTTTGCGCAACTACTCATTTCTAAACAATTGCACTTACATGAAATGTCGAAATTCATCAACCAAGTAATATTAGTGTTCTCAAAATGAGGAACGAGGAACAAACATGCACGGATGGAAACACACGTCAAATAAAGTTGTTACATGTGTGACAAATGGTTTTCATCGATGATTTCATTCATATGACGGCGAACACAAAAATCTCAATGTATACTGATGACATGTAAATTGTCATGACAAGTTCGACAGCGGATTTGA
>JACJUY010008157.1:54667-64712 GCA_014220935.1 Platorchestia sp. MABIK
TTTAGCATGGAGAATGACTTGATGTTGAAATTGAAACCAATTTGAAGTTTATAGGGGCAATAGTTTAGAAATTAGAGGAGAGACAAAATGAGGCTCATCGAAAAAATTTGCCTTTCATTAAGTGGTTACGGGAGCTTCGCTCTCTGCCCTTCCAGGAAACGTGTGAGAGTTTTGTCATACATGTTAGCGTGGAAAATGATTTGCTCTAAAAATTGAAACTAATTTGAAGTTTTTAAATGGTATAGTTTAGAAATTAGCGTAAAGAGAAAAAGAGGCTCATCGAAAAAATCTGATTCTCATTCAGGGTTGACGGGAACTTCGCTCCCTGTCCCCCCAGAAAGCGTATGTGAGTTTTGTCATACTTTTTACCGTGGAGAATGATTTTCTCTACAAATTGAAGCTAATTTTAAGTTTTTAGATGGTATAGTTTAGAAATTAGCGTAAAGAGAATATGCGGCTCATCAAAAAAGTCTGTCTCCCATTGAAGGGTTACGGGAACTTCGCTCCCTGTCGTCCCAAAAAACGTAAAAGAGTTTTGTCTTACATTTTAGCATGTAAAATGAATTTATGTTGAAATTAAAACTAATTTGAAGTTTATAGGTGCAATATTTTAGAAATTAGAGGAGAGACAAAATGAGGCTCATCGAAAAAATCTGCCTTTCATTAAAGGGGTTACGGGAACTTCGCTCCCTGTTGTCTGTAAATGCTAAGGAATTTTGGCATATACGATTTTCTGTTAATAATGTTTCATTCTTTCTTTTGAGATTAATTTGAACTCGATAGGTGCATTATTTCGAAAGTTACAAGTGAATGAAGTTAATGAACTTTTGTGTTTTGACAGCGCGCGAGTCGGGAAGGAATCTCAAGATATTCCTGTACTTTTGCAAATCGTTTCTTGAACCGTCTCGGCTGCGGCCTGCCGGTGTGCCTGACAATACAATTGCTCCTAAAGGCCCTGATACACTATTACAAAAATCGCGGTGATAACCGTCAGCATGCCTCGCGAAGTGCCTCCCACCCCTGCACACCAGCCAGTTGGCAGAGTGGCCACCGAGCTTTGCTGCGATCCGACCATGTCGGGAACAGACGGGCGTCACTGCGATGAGCAGTACAGTTTTGATCGTTGACGAGAGAGGTGCGCAGCTATGTCTTGCTCCGCAGTTGAGTGGACAAAACTCTAACGCTGTATTTTATTGACGCATTTAAAAAATACGGCTGCTTGTAGAATGTGAAAAGCAGCTCTTACAGAAAGCTAACGCACAGCGCAATGGGCGCTTTATTTCTATCCGGCGCACCATATGGCTGGTCGCAATCGTGCACCTACCCGTACGACATGCAGAGACAGACTGACGCCTTGCAATGCATTCCGCCGTAACTCCTCTTGCGTGCTGAGTGTATCATGTCGCCAGTTCTCACTTCAACTGGCTGCGGGATCCACTGCCGCAATTTCTCGAATCATGAGCGCAAGTGTATCAGGGCCTTAAGGTGTCGCGTATGCTCCCTCCTACAGATGCACCATTATTTTTTACAAAAGAAAAATAATACATAGCTATTTGCAATCAAATGCATTAGAATAACAGACGTGAAGAGAAAATACCTTTTATATGAATACCAACAAAATATAAGATGAATGCATTTCTATCGAGTAAGGAAGAGACTCTTCAGAGGCCATATATGTGTTCCATGAGTAATCCGAGGGCTAAATCATGCAGTCTTCTTAAATACAATCTCAATGCTGATGGAATAACTTATACTTGAGCACCTACCAGCATGTTATGAGCTTTCTGTTCTGTGTTTAACTATAAGTTTAATGATCAACAGAATGAAGGTATTGAAATGTATTGCAGGTCAACTTTACTCTAATCGAAATGGCGATTATTTGATTTTATTGCGGCTAAATGTTTTTTTTACGTCATATTTCCTTATCATTGGTAGCTACATCTTGAACGAGTTTCCATCAACGAGATTCTGTGCTGAAAAAAAATGTAAGCTATCTGATGCAAACAGTGTTCATTTCTTTGTGATTTATTTTACTGGAATTAATGTTTTATAACTCATGGCGAACAAAAGACAACGTTTAATAAGCCGAGAGATTCAGGATGCTTCAACATTCTGAGATCCGATCAAACAAGACATGATCAAACCAGACCAGAGACCGAACCAGAGCCGAACCAGAGCCGGGCCAGAGACCGGACTAAATGCCGGACCAGAGACCAGATCTGGGAAAATCAGATAAAATTAGATTAGAGTAGATCAGATTAGATTTTTTAAATCTCCTGTAGCGCAACAAAGGCTTTCCAAAAAGAGGAAGGAGGAAGGCATTAATTAGTATGACCATCATAGGATGCAGAATCTATGCACAAGGCATGTGGAAGTGGGAAGTTGAGGAAGACGTTCCTAAAACAAGATAAAATCAAAAAAGAAAGTTGTAAGTTCCGAAAAGCAGCATAGTATTAACTGAAAAAACCTGATTCGTTACAAAGAAAAACGTATCTTATTTCAACAGAAGGAAAGTCTACCTAACTTTTTGCTCGGGACCTCAAACATTCCCTTGGGAGCCCTAATTCACATAGATACAAGGACTGTATACCCCAGAGGAGTATGAAAAAGTTTCCTTTTTCTCAAAACTAAGTTGGAAGAAGCTGATCTGTCCCAGAAAAAACATAAATTCAATAATTACTACATTTAAACTGAATGTAGCCATTAAAAAAATATTAGTTGTCATAGATTAGCGAAGAAACACTCAGCAACGGTAACCTTGGCAGCGTTCTATCGGTGGAAGTTGGTCTACGTTCTCGGTCAACTTGAAGGTGTGTCATGGTGACACACTTAAGTGTGTAATGATGACACACTTAAGTGTGTAATGATGACACATCCAGGTGTGTCAAGATTTCTCTGAGTGCGAAGCTAGCAACCTTGATGATCACTTCTTTCTTGTTAAGAGTTTTCAACTAATAGCTTTCTACATGCTGACTCAACATGAATATGTACAAATTTGAAATAAAGCAGTTGGAGTGGGTTGGGCAGTTAACCACGATATACCTATCGTAAAAATGACATGGAAGCGCATATATACACCAACTTGTTGCGCAGTCGCGTTCATCGCTGAGGTCGTCGCAGTTGTCATACCCGTCGCATACGTTTGACTCGTATATGTAAACTCCGCTCGCTCACATTGGAAGTAATTTGAAGGGCACGTTCCTGGCATTGAAAAATTGTATATCAAGATCAATTACCTTTTTCGATTTATTGCTAGATTATAAGTTAGTTTTAATCTTCCTAACCTCAACAAAAGTTTTCAAAGAGAGGAAGGTTGACGGCACTATTCAGTATAAAGTTGATGGTGCGCGGAACTTATTGACAAGGTTTGTTCGTCCTCAAGATCCCGTTTGCATAATGAGTAAGTTGAGAAGGAAGGTTCTGAAACCAAATAAAAATTGAAAAAGAATGTATTGCGAGCTGGAAAAAGATATCAGTGAACAGATGTAAGGGCATGAACAAAACAGACACCAATTTTATTTAAATACTCAAACAGGCGTAACGCCTCCCGCTCCCTAAATCAAATCTGTGTAATAGAACAATGATGGTGACATTACTCAACCCGGTCAAAACTCAACTCCATCGTACAGCACTCGCTACCCTAATTTCAGGGTACCATTGTCTAAAATAAAATCTTATTTTACGCTACTTTTCCGCGATTGGGGAGACTAGCCTTCGCGAGTTGTACTAAAATATTTTAACTAAGTAAAAAATACACTCTGGGAAGCCGCCCGATATTCATGAACTATAAAGGCCATTACAGACAGCTTCGTCGAGTCGCGACGCCTGAGAGCGGCAGACCTATTTCAGCCACAGCTGCGCACACAGCACCGTGACTCGTAAATCACATTTCAATTCGAGAGCCCATGTGACCATGATGGGCTAAGGCACCCGTCCTGCGTGGCCTTCATCTTGTGGCTGCTGGCCTCTGGAAACTTCATTTCGCTTGCATGCCTGCACGCCGTAGCCCCAGTGGCAGATGAAAGTCGGGCGGCCTTTATATTCCCGATGTTTGAAGGAGGCATTAATTAGGCTAGCCTCGGTGATCCTCTGTCCGGGTTGCTACCCAGTTGAAAATCAAGGACGTATCGCCGGTAGATTGAGGACGTGGTGGTCGATTATGTACGATTTATAGGCTGGTCGGCCTGCTCTGCCTTAACCAGGGTTGCGGAGTCGGAGTCGGAGTCGGGAGTCGGAGTCGCCGGAGTCGCACGTTTTACGGTGGAGTCGGAGTCGGAGTCGCGTTTCTGGCTGTGTGTGGAGTCGGAGTCGCATTTCTGAATGTGGTGGAGTCGGAGTCGGAGTCGGAGTCGTTCATTTGGATGTGGTGGAGTCGAGGTTGGAGTCGCCATTTTTCGGTGTCTTCGATTCTAATTATTGCAAAAATTATTCATAACTGTTTAAAACCGAAAGAAAACAAAACAGAGTTAAAATACTTTACTGAAAAACTACAAAAATACGCAATGTTTCGACTGATTATTTTGTTCGAGGTTCGAAACAGCGTATTTATACCCATCACTTAATACGATCAATGGTCATTGATGTCAATGGTCATTGTGGATTCGCACACATATATATGTGATACCCACGAGTGCGAGTTATAATTTTTGTACTGGCGCAATAATGCATATATTACGTTGAAAAAGCCGGAATTAGTGATTGAAAGCAACGCAAATTCATTCTTTTTGTTTCTGTTTCTCTCATTCCCCCTTCAATTAATACATAGGATCTAGAAACTAGTAGTTAATGTGTTGCAAGTTACTTGCAGAACACCTCAGCTGATGTAATACATTGTGCTCACATGAAAAATGGTACCTCTGTAAGCTCTTACTGTGTCTAAATTCTAAACCAGTGGTTCAATAAAACGATTTTTGCTAGTCTTTCTTTTGGTGTTGCTTTGGTGTATTGATTGATAATGACTAGTCTTTGCAGTGACCAAAAGTTATGTTGTGATCATAAATATTTCTAGTCTTTAGGTTATGATATATTGAAAATGACTCGTCTTTGCCAAAAACATGAAGCTATGGTCTTATACATAAAGAGTTCTAGTTTTTAGGTTACGTAATCGCTATTGATAATGAAAATTCAATTATCTTATTTTCATGTTAATAACAGTAATATTAGTTGATTTTTTCAGCTATATGTAGTATCTATGTACTTCAAATGTATTTCTTTGTTTTGTCTGCTTCCTTGTCTTTGGGTCAAGTTGACATGCATTAATGATGAAAATTTCTGCTCATTTCTAAAGTTGTTCCTTGAAATTTATTTGGTTCTTCAAGAGTTGTATTGTATTTTATCATTTCATTTTCATGTTTAATTTTTATCTTCTGATCACTCCCAAGTTTCTGAGTGAGCATGCGCTGAAATGGAGATTTTCATAATTAGGTTTTCACAATTTTAAAAACTGAAATAGTGTCTGTTTCTCAGCATTATATAATTAATGACTTTTTCTTAGGAAAGTTTGGGAAATGTTGTAAGGTAATCAAAATCAGTATTGGGACACTTGAAAAAATAAAATACAATGTGAAAGAGTTGCAATGGAAATATTCAGAATAATATCTCAACACTAGCAAATACTTCCCATAGTCACACACACATATTGTAACTGAAAAGAATCCACAATCTCTGCTGCAATGATTGTTGCATTTATGCGATCGTACAAATTTTCTTGCTGAAAACGTTCCAAAAAGTACCAAAAATACAAAATGAAGAGAACATGGGCGTTCATTAAAATAAGAAAGTGTCAAATACATATTAAAAAGTAAAACGAGAATGAAAGACAGTATCATATGACACACAGAGAAGCTAAAAGTGACTTTTATTCGTGAAGAAACGTTCCGAAAATGTCAGGCCCCTGCGAAGAAAGCAGAACAACTTTTGCCCATTATAGGCGAGATATAAATTGTTTGAGCTACAATATGTCACCTTTTCTGCATTGTTACCCTGCATAGTGTAAAGACAGAGAAGAAAAGGCGGTGTAAAAATCTTGCCTACCTTATCTACATGTATGTATGATATAGCATAATTTTGGGGATTTATAGCATAGTAATTGAATCAACTATTGTAATTTCGTTGAATCGGAGCATACTTAGGAATAGAAAAAACTGTTGATGCCTATCTATGCTTATCAGGGTATGCACTGCCTACTTTGCCTACTCAGAAGACACCTGTCATACACATATATTTATATATGTGTATAATTGTGTACACGACCTGTCATAAATGGCGGGATTCGATATTGTCGTTAAAGAAATCTTCCAGATGTGGATGACAAATAAATAAATCCATCCTAATAGTAGCCACGATTAAAATATTCCTGTGCTTGTGCACTGATGAAACTCGTATCACAGATACGATCATTAAGCATATCCTTTCAGAGCGTGAAAGGGACAGACCAACCAACCAAGACGGACCAAACAATTTTATTTGTTCAGTACTGAATTGAACATTGTGATAACATAGAAGTTATGCACAGGCAAAACCCAAATCTATTTATTCATTTATTCGTGTAAGGAGACACGTGGCATTTTATTTGCTAAGAATTATCAACACTATTTAGTGTGTTTTTTTGTGCGAACAAATTTCAATCATAGGGACGAAAATTCAAAATAAATCGATTTTCACGAATGATAAAATGCCGAAACGCCTTAGTTTTCGAGTGATAACGACTTAAAGAAACTTAAAAACTCAAAGTAGGATATCTCATGCGCACCAATGTTAATTAACGCTAGTCTTGATAGTTCCGACTGCACTAAAGCAGTTTTTTGTTATTTTAACGATAAAACCTACAAGCATTTTACAATTACGAAAATATGGAATTGAAACGTTCGTTAGGAAATTAAGTCATCAATGATAAACGTCAGTAGCTATTGCATTAAATTAATAAAACGTGAAAACATCATTCAATGCTTACTAGCTTGAAACTGCAGAAATTTTCCCTAACCGTAAAATGCTTGGAGTTCTCATTGTAGAAATATCAAAAACCTGTTCTAGTGGGGTTGGAACTTCAAGACTTCATCTTCACCTTTTTTACCTTGTCACCCATCAAGACTTCACCTTATTTACTTCAAATTAATCTAAGTCAAGGTCAATTTAATCCAAGTCAAGATTAATTTAATCTGAGTCAAATTCAAATTAAAGCAATCCTGAGTTGAGTTAGGAATTGACATAATCACTCGTTAATTTGAGCGTTTTTTGTATTTAATATGCCTTTTTTTATGTAATGAGCAAGACAATCGTTTTTCTTTTCAGCAAGGAATTCATAAAATTTCCGCCGGTGTCCGGTGTTGCAATCTAAAGACAAGCCGTGGGAAAATGTGCTAAGTATCCAGCATTAGGAGGCAGAGTGTGATTCAGATCTTTGAGCGGCGTAAAAGATACCAGTGAATTTTAAAAACTTCTTATTATACTACTCACTAAAGTTCTTTTAAAATTCAACATTTATGGCAGTTTGCATCCACTCAAATTTTTATGTTCAAAAGGTAATTTTATGTTACACATAAACATAATAGTATCGAGGAATTATTTACACTCAAATAGAGATTTATGAGCGGGAAATTTCACTTTATCACATGTATCAAATCATATGTACATGCTACTGAATAAGATTATCATTGGACGATATGTAGATTTAATCCTTAAAAAAAATTTAGCAACAAAGTCCATTTTTGCTCGTCCGAACGATTTTTGGTAAGAGAAGTTACAATTTATCTCATCGACAGAGATGATAAATTTGCATTGGCCTAATAATTCGAAGGGATGGCAACATTTTTATTGCTAATGCAGGAATGTATCTGTGTAATGTACTCCTATACATGGCATTCAAACGGAATCGTACATAAGTACTCAGTGAATCGCGTTTGTATATTTCTCTTAAAGATTAAATCTACATAACGCCCAAGAGTTCTCTTATGTATTTGCATGTACATGATTTCATACATGTGATAAAATGAAATTTCAACTATGTAAATCTCTAACTAAGAGTGGAAACATCCTCGATACTGCTATGTGTAACATAACATTACCTATTGAACATAAATATTTGAATGAATGCAGACAAACATNATTTCATTTTTCTAATTGTATTTTCATTTTCCTATTTACAGAAACGCCCTCTATTTTTTAATTATTTCGCACATGCAATAAAATAAATTAACCGGATGGTTTTCGCGTAAAAAAATAGAAATAGAAACATGTACATATAATTATGTAAATATATGTGTGTATGAATATATATACATGCATGGGTACACACAGATATGTCCATGCATGTGCGAGGGTACACATGTAAGCAAACACACAAAAGTAGACATATTAATACATGTACGTATTGAAAATGAATTTAAAAATAAACAAAATTCTAAAGTCCCCCCTCCCCCAGGTCAGCCGATATCGATTGTTTCATCTTCGTGAATGATTTCGAAATATTAAGACAACGTTTGGTAAAATTAATTCATTGAAAACAGCACAACCCTCACATCTAAAAACCTATATACTGATGTACACACAAAAATATATTCCAGAGTTTGCGTACCATACGGATGTTGAATATAAAAACAAAAAAAAGATAGGATAAAATATGAGAAAATGCAATTAATAATGGAAGAAAACAACCTTCATTTCGCTGCATTGGATTGCAGAGGGAATTGGCGGCCGTAACAAAGGCACCGACGCAGTCGGCCCTCAACTTCAAGGTTGCTCATTATGGTCGACAGAAATAATTAAGATCAATAATAGAATGACTTGGCGAACGTAAAAAGAAATAGTAACTAATTTTCTAAAAGAAACAGAAGAAAATCCAAATATCAGGTAGGTGGAAAATTCACACCGAAGTGCTGCATGCCCTATCGCAGAGATGCAAAATGATGTGATACATTTACTCAAATTTTTTTTACAGTTATACAGTTTTTGATATGTTATGAACACATAAGAGCTGGGAGAGCTATATGTTCAGAAACTGAGAGAGCTATTTGTCCCACGTTAGATGAACGGTACAAAAATTTTGTTCTTTCGATTTAGTTTTTTGTTTCAGATATTGGAAGGAATCTTGAGCTTTTCGATCATATTGAGCTTTTTGGATCATGAATCTGTTCGGTATTGGGGTCCAGTCAAGTTTTCTTAAAAGAGAGGTGGCATGATCGTATTTCTTGAAATTTCCTTTGCATTCCACTTTGGCTGCGAAGTTAATACATTTTTGCAATTCTTTCTGACGTTATTGAGGTAAATCTCCTCACACCCGACTGCAGTGGTCCAGACGCTTTAAAACTAAAAACTGAATTACTAATAAGTTAGTTTTTTCGTCAAGTGTGTTCTTAATGCGATGAAAGAACATTAATATTTCGTTGATTTTGCTGCACATTGTTTTTTCGTGTGATTTGAAGTCATATTTTGTCGAACCAAACATTCCCTTATCTACTGGTTCAATTTTATCGTCTCCAAATGTTAGCGTGAATGGTGATAAATTTCTGGTCGCATTATGTCATCCAAAAATAATGCATTGCTCATTACTTGCGTTAAGTTTGAGGCCATTATGGTCAAACCACAATTTCAGATTTCTTAGAAGGTTTTTTGCGTTGGCTTGTGCTTTTTTTCAAATCCGCTGTCGAACTTGTCATAACAATTTACATGTCATTAGTATACATTGAGATTTTTGTGTTCGCCGTCATAAGAAGGAAATCATCGATGAAAACCATTTGTCACACATGTGACAACTTTATTTGACGTGTGTTTTCATCCGTGCATGTTTGTTCCTCGTTCCTCATTTTGATAACACTAATATCAATTGGTTGAAGAATTTCGACATTTCATGTAAGTGCAATTGTTAAGAAATTAGTTGTTGCGCAAACTGCGATTTTACGAGAAAATCGACCGACCATTGAAGGGGTTACGGGAACTTCGCTCCTTGCCTCCCCAGAAAACGTATAAGAGTTTTGTCTTACATTTTAGCATGGAGAATGACTTGATGTTGAAATTGAAACCAATTTGAAGTTTATAGGGGCAATAGTTT
>JACJUY010008158.1:15334-33834 GCA_014220935.1 Platorchestia sp. MABIK
ATCGTCGGGATCATTGATCGTCGGGATCATTGATCGTCGGGATCATTGATCGTCGGGATCATTGATCGTCGGGATCATTGATCGTCGGGATCATTGATCGTCGGGATCATTGATCGTCGGGATCATTGATCGTAGGGATCACACATGTAGACCGTTAGGATCATGATCGTTTGTGAATTCAACAACTTTTGGACAAAAAAAAATTTTCATGCGTTTTTCATCAACGTCTATGATTAGTCACAAAAACGTTTATTCTTTGAAATGAATAAAATCCTCGCACAAAATCTCAAATGGCACCCCCGGGCAGAATCTTGGCAGATTGCAGAGGTTGTTAGAGTATTTTATGAGGGTTTTTGTCAGACCTGTGTCAAAAGTTTTGCTTGCGAAACATTCCCTATTAATGGAAGTGCAATTTAGAACTGCAGATGAGCATTGCTGCCCTGGGAAAGTTCTTCACGTTTTTCCGATCCACAGAAGTTCAGGTTTCATAAATCCTCTAACCTAATTACGATGGATAAAAATTACACACAGTATACTTTACAGTGACATAAAATTTTTCTAGGGTCATTGTTAGCGTCATTTTAACAACGTTTACAGACGCCACTTCCTTTTTTTTTATGACCCTGAGTAAGTGACCTAACCCAAACAATGATCTAGTTTTCAATCAAATTAACGTTTAAAATATTGCGACCATCAAGTGTTCATAATCCTTCGATTCAAAAGTCATTAATAGAGAAATAATAAAAAATGAGTCAAGTTGATTGCTGAACAATCGGAAGGAATCGTTCATAATCAAAATCTTGTACAATTGGGTTGTACTTTTCGTATGATGAAGTAATAACTCTTGACCAATTGGCTTACAGGTCTGACTCGTATGTTCTGTATGGAACACAACGTAGGATTTTGAGAGGTTACAAATGCAGGGTGGCGCAATTTGAACACATGGCTTTCAAATTAGTATAAATGGCTTTGAATAATTATACTAGTTATAATTTGAACTAATAAAATTATACCAGTTTAATTCCTATATAATTTTACTAGTTATAATTATAACTAGTGTAATTTGTTATTCCACTCCTACCACTGATACTACGCAAGTCAAATCCAAATGTTCTTTTCGCGCAACCCTACATATTGAATTACATTTACAGAAGAAGAAATTAATCTTCTCATCGTTGGGATACGTCATAAGAAATTCACTTCTATTAATGAAAGAAAAACCTTTCATTTTTGCAACTCATTGCATAGAAATCTCTACACAACGTAAAATTATTTGCTTTGATTCCTTTGAATCAATCTCTTCATACGTGAAGGCCTACCAAAAAAGGATGTTTTATTCCAATCAATTAAACCTGATACATATCATCTTGTACATTGGTCTTTTCAAATGCCTTATAACTAACATTAGGACACCATGACGGTCACCTCCGGTAAAGCCGGTACCCATTTCCGACACCTGGGTAACGTGGGGAATTGTGGCTGAGTTCTCTCTTTTTCCAACAGAGAGAAATCACCGGGCGGCGCCGGGATTCGAACTGCTGACACCTTCTCGTGAAGGATGCATTCTTAACCACTCGGCCACGGTGATCAACAACACAAGCACGTGTCCAACATGGCTTAATGAACCAGCTCTCGTGTCATGCCCAAGTCCTTCGAACTATCAGCACCAGCACCAATTCTTCAAAACAGCTCTTTGACCAGTACTTCATAGCGCACAAGTACCTTCATACTCAAGAACCTCTCCGTTCCTGAAGAGGACCAGTGCCGGGAATTCCATGATGCCGTGCTGTTGCGCCAAGTCGGTCTCCTCCGTGGTTACGAAGTGCATCCCGTGGTCGTCGGTGTCGTCGTCGATGTGCTCCAGCTCGGCCAGGATGTTGTCGCAGCGCTGACCTTCGTCGCACTCGCCACCTGTAAAGAACAGAAAAATCCAGCGGTTTTTCGTAAAAGAAAATAGTGGGGGTTTTGTTCCAGAAAAATGGTCTTTTCAGTTTCTTGAGATACTGTCATAGTAGCATGGAATCGAATTCACGGTGCCGAGATATCAAAAAATTTAGGGGTTTTCGTCAAAGGAAATAGTGGTTTCGAGGGTTTGTTCCAAGAAGATGGGCTTTTCAGTTCCTCTAGATACTGCCATCGTAACAAAAAATAGAAGTGTGCGCTAGAACCCACAACTCTGTTCTTCTGTGTAGAACGTTCAGGTAGCTTATGGAATCGAATCCTCCTTTAACGTGAATTGATCCTCAGTCGGTATTTGTGATACATAGATCCTCGACTCAGCAAGTTTTAAGAAATCGATATTTAAAAGATACTCAACGACCACAAAATTGCATTTATACGAAGACCTAAACATGCAAATCTCACTTAAAATACATGAGTCGAGATAGATCTATTTGCAGCGCTTTGAAAATGAGAAAGAATGACAGCGCATAACTGAACGCAGCCTGTTTTTGCATAACTTAAGAATAATATTAATTTCATATATTAAAAGTGTAGCCTGCGGGTATACAAAAGATATCTACAAGCGAGCACATTTAGTGATATCGCCCACTACCTGCGAGGGTTTAGCTGGTTGAAATAACAGAAATACGTTAACAAGTACAATAAAAAACATAATGCATTTTAAAAAACTTCAGCATATACAAAAACCCAGATTAGATTAGTCGTTAGTTTTAGCCTCCCTACCCGCAGCAACAAATGCGATCCAAAGAGAGGAAGGAGGAAGGCACCATTTAGTATGGAGTTAAGGAAAAGCGGAATCTACGCAGAAAGGGCATAGAAACAGTAAGTTGGGAAAGAAGATTATGAAACAAGATCAAAGTTGAAGAAGGAAGTAGTAGGTGTTGAAAAACAGGACAGCAGTGAACCGAAAATGGGTGGTCCGTAACAAAACAAAATCCTATTCTACTGCAACAAAATGAAAGCCTACCTAACCTTTAGCTCGGGCCCTCAGTCCCCCTGTACAAAAACCCAAACAAACCTATTTCATCTATCACAGCTCAAAATTCAAAATGTGTTGTTAGTGCTCGTGATAGAAGTTGACAAGTACTCATCACAAAACGCGGCATGCACGCCTCGCGTGCAGCTCAGTACACAATGCCTCTACCATCACCAGTAACGCCAGTTCTACTTCCCACTCACAGAAGTACACAACGACTTACTCGGTACACAATGGCGTCAGTACAGCTCTGCACATAACGCCTCCACTCTCACCAGTAACCACATTTCCACTCGCCACTCACTGAAGTAGACGACGACGTATTCGAAGTTGGCGATGAGGTCGTCGAGGATCTCGTCAGTGACCTCCTCGATGGTGTCGGAGGAGCGCTGCTTCAGCAGCCACGTCAGCACGCCGTGCTCGTCGGACAGCTCCCCTGCGGGGGCAGCAGCACGCGCAACTCAAGGCTTTGATGCTTCCCTTGTGTCGAAGTTGTAATTAGTACAATTAAAATATGTAAAAGTAGCTACTTTATGAGAAAAAATTTAGTGCTAGAAGTTTGGTGATAACAATTCTTGTACTTGAAGTTTTGTGAGGACAAGTCTTTCACAAGAAGTTTTGTGAGAACAAGTCTTGTACTTGAAGTTTTGTGAGGACAAGTCTTTCACAAGAAGTTTTGTGAGAACAAGTCTTGTCCTAGATGTTTTGTGATTGATAGGAGTTTTCACCCGTTTCTGTCGCAGGTACTTGTTGTGATTTATTATAATTCTTGTTTGAAAAAAGTATGATGAGAATTACTTTATCTATCCTCAGTAACGATGCAGAGTATGGCAATTGGTTCACCAACAGTCGCTGATCTCATCAAGTGTGGAGAATGAGTCACTTCCACATTTTATGAGTCTTATGATAAGGACTGCCGAAGTGTTGGAATCTGTAGAGTTAGGACCTCCTACTTCTAGCAACTATTTTAAAAAAGAGCAAATTTTCTGCTACGGGGTCCACAGCTACTCGCACGTACAACAAATTATAGATTGCCGAATAGAAAGCAGTACAATTACCCTACATCAAACAAACACAAAGGAGATGCTGCACAACACGTGTAGAGCAAACAGGCAACTGCAGAAATAAGCTCTTACATTAGGAAATAAATTTATCATTAGAAATTAAGTCATACATATTCTTAAGAACAAAGTACAGGGTGACGCAAAAAGAACGCATGGATTTCAAACTAGTATAATTTGCTCTTTGTAATTTTACTAGTTATAACTGTAACTAATATAATGATACTGGTTATAATTACTATAAAATTATATTATTTTGCAAATTACAACTATAACTGGTATTAATGGCCATTGCACTCCCACCACTAATACTACGCAAGTCAAATTCATGCGTTCTTTGTGCGCCACCCAATAAATGTCTTCGTGCGCATCTGAGTGCTAAAGTTTACATCAATAATGTACCCTCAAAGATGCTTGGTATCCTGTTCTCGAAGTAGACGAGGGCAGGCAGCTCGTCGATGCCGTATTCCTTGGCTTCTTTCGCGTCGGCCATCTTGACGAAGGGAATGCCCGCTTGCTCGCAGTCGTCATCGATATTCTCCAGCTCCTCCAGGATTTCGTAGTCCTCATCGTCAGACTTGTCGTCTTTTGGAAACAAAAGTAAAATTTGCCTAATCAGCCATAATGTATACTTAAAGAAACTTTAGGAAAATACAAGAGCAACTGAAGTGTTTAACCACTATATGTCATTTTTATCCACAGACCAATGGATAGAGGACTATAGGAGAGAATTCAGAGCGGATTTCTAGATGCACGTACTTGACCTACTCTACATGATTTGTAATTTAATTTACGACTCTCATGAGTAAAGCTGACGTTCAAAAAAAATGTGACTAGAATTCACGGTGGAATTCTAGATGCACGTTTTTGACCTACTCTACAAAAGCAATTTAATTTATGAGCGAAGGTGATGTAAAAAAGTTTATTACTAAAATTAAAAGCGGAATTTTTGATGCACGTATTTGAGGTACTCTACATAAGTACTTTGACTTGCGACTCTCAAGGTCAAAGGGGCGGTGCATTAAAGATTGGTTACTAACAGAAGAGAACAGCGAGGAAGGGTTCACTGGCGATCAGCTTGTCGAGCATCTCGTCGGTGATCTCCGCGATCTCCTCCTCCTCGACGTGATGGAAGAGCCACTTGAGCACCTCCTCTTCCTTCATCAGGTCTCCTGCACGGGAAAATTAAAAATTTAAATTTTGATAGATGCAATTTAAAAACGATCAAATTATAATTCACTTACAATTTGTAAAAACACTTTATCGTAAATGCTATATTTTCATGTAAAAAAATCGTGTTTTGTCTCTCTTAATGTCGCAATTGTGTACTCTAGTTTACCAAACGATTGTAGTACCTTGGGTTGGAAATGAGCTTTGAGTGGATGAGTTCACATGCGACCAAAATATATAGAGAGAGCACGGGAAATGAAGAGATGATGCTAGTATATGAAGCCGAGAAGAAAAAAAATACATTAGAGGTTGAAAAATAAACGTATTCGAATTGAAATCAAGTTTGAAAAATTCCACGATTCATACAATTGAAATCTACACGATACCTCTAATTTAATCGTTGACCCAGAAAATTTAGAAGAAAATACTGGCTTCATAAACATCGAACCACCCACAGAGGCTATGTTCTTTCGACTAATCACGCTCCCTACTCTGACAACAGGGCTTTCAACTTGATGCCGTTCAGCTTGACAGGATTTTCAAACAATTAACAGTGTCGTAGTGGCTTTGCTAAGAGCGTAAGTTCTGCTACGTGGGCTTGGTTACGCTATATGTTACAGCAGAAGACGATAAACTCGGCTTCGTTTCAAGAGACATGACGTACCATAGGCAAGAATTTACGCAGGCAGCATACCTTTGTGACAACTTAAATGATCTGAAAATCAAGCAGTACATCACGCTTCTCTCAACCGACACAATTCGGATCTAACTACTTCCCTGGCTTGGTAGCCAAGCAAAGGGACCAAAACTATGCCCAAACGCATAACTATGCACAAGAGCAACAGTAAAAATTGTAAATATTTCTGCATCGTTGACGCAATTTTTGACTGTCCTTTAAGCAGCAAGTAAATTAAATGCTTGACGTTATTAAAACGGTCAAGCACTACAGCTGTACTAACTCAACAGAGCTAAAATACTGAATGGGATATTCGAGTTACCATGTCTTTCACTTGATTATCACTGTTATATTAGTCAGTCTAAGATTCATTGGCCACAACAAAGACAACCTAACCACTAAGCGACCTTTTAGTGTGGACTATAGAAAACGGAACATGGGAGATCACTCGCGAAATACCCTGAACATAGAAACAGCAAGTGAGGATGGAAGAGGAAAAACAGGCTAAGAAGGGATTTCAAAAAAGACATGTAAGCTGAAAGAAAGGCAGAAAAAAGGCTCGAAAGGCGAAATACCTAATGGCCTACATGTAGCTGAGGTAACCTAACAGCATCCCCCCCTGTAGGCACCAGTCCCCATTGCGTGAGATGGATAAACCTAACTAACTCAAACCCATTGCTTATGCCATGCACTCAGAGGAGCATACGCATTTTCACCTTTGCATTGCTTTGGTCTCTCAAGGCATTCAAATACAGAAATATACACGGGAGACTCACCCTCATAAATATAATCCTCGTAGATAAACGGGAGACTTACCCTCGTAGATATAACCCTCGTAAATACACGGGAGACTTACCATCATAGGTACAACCCTCATAGAAACACGGGAGACTCACCCTCGTACATGTACGGGATCTCACTCTCGAAGTACACAAGGGAGGGCACGGTGTCGAGGCCGTACTCCCGCGCCTCGTCTGGGTCGTTGATCTTGACGAACATGATGCCCTTGGCGTCGCACTCGTCGTCGATAGTCTCCAGCTCCGCCAGCACCTTCTTGCTCTTCCGCTGCTCCCTGTCGTCTGCAAAACAGGGTCTCGTCAAGGCTTCTCTAGTAAATGAAATAGACCGATTTCGAGAAAATCTCACTTTCTGGATGAAAAGGAAAACCAACGTGGCTAAGAATATCATGATAAAAACAAGCGGTTCAGATTAGAGAAATCCGAATTTTTTATTCTATTGGAAATTCACGAAAAAGAGATTTGTGGGCTTTTGCGAATGTTGCGAAGGGGTTTTTCCCGAAGCTGAAGTTCATGTAACCAGTGGCGTTCACGAAAATTTTCATACCCAGTGACTTTCACGAAATTTGCGAAGCGGTTTTCCCCATCATAGACACAGAGTGGAGAATTGTTTGAATTTTTATTTCCCTTTGTAGTAACTGTGCATGTTAATGAATTACGTCGTACTGCTATGCCATTGGATTATTGTAATTCAATTCACCAGGTAGCAGAAATGCTCGATGAACGCTCTTGCAAAATGAAATTTTCCCTGTAATGCGTCTATAACAGACAACAATTCTACATTAACATGCATGCTCCCAGAAACGGTGGATTTTGTGTGTTATTGAGTGTCGACATGATACCCGTGTGACTGAGATGGCTAGAAATTTAGTTACACCTGGATACTGCGATCTTATCCGACAAATCCCTGCGAACAGTAGAAAATTATTTACCAGGTCTGAAAAACTATTATGCGTGTATGACAATAAAAACCAAAAAGTAACAAGCAATGATGTTCACAGAAGTTGATGGAGGAGACAGCACTGAAACTTTATACACAATGTAAGTACTGCAGATATTTTAGCTAATGTTTTGAAACTTGATTTAAAATGGTTGCTTGCGAGTACAATAGATCTTCGAGTCCCAAGACATCGTCTTATGATAATCCCTACTTATCCAGAGGACAACGAGTCCTTCATTTCCAGCAAATGCGATTCTAGGTCCAAGTTTATTACTGGGACTTATTTTCATAGGCTTAAGTTGACGTTTAAACAAAATAATATCGTGTCACTCTCGGATTGGTACCGCGTAATGTATAAAAGAGAATTACTGTGTAATGTATAAAAGAGAAGTACCGTGTAATGTATAAAAGAGAATTACTGTGTAATGTATAAGAGAAGTACCTTGTTATGTATAAAAGAGAATTACTGTGTAATGTATAAAAGAGAATTACCGTGTAATGTATAAAAGAGAATTACCGCGTAATGTATAAGAGAGAAGTACTCGGTAATGTAAAGAAGATGAGTACCCCGTAATGTATAGGAGATGAGTACCTCGTAATGTATAGGAGATGAGTACCCCGTAAGGTAAAGTAGATGAGTACCCCGTAATCTATAGGAGATGAGTACCCCGTAATGTATAGGAGATGAGTACCCCGTAATGTATAGGAGACGAGTACCCCGTAATGTATAGGAGATGAGTACCCCGTAATGAAAAGTAGATGAGAACCCCGTAATGTATAGGAGATNNNTAATGTATAGGAGATGAGTACCCCGTAATGTATAGAAGATGAGTACCCCGTAATGTATAGGAGACGAGTACCCCTTAATGTATAGGAGACGAGTACCCCGTAATGTATAGGAGATGAGTACCCCGTAATGTACAACACAATTGCATTAGGTTGATTTCAATAAATTTAATAATTATCATATCATTAAGGTGTGCAGGCGCACAAAGAAGCTGGTGGGACACGCACAAAAGAGCACGGCGAGATGCTCGGCCTGGTCGATGAGCTTGTCGAGCATCTGGTCAGTGACGTCCTCGATCTCGTCGTTGGCGACCTGGTGCACCAGCCACGCCAGCACCTCCTCCTCCTTTAGTAGACTGCCTGAGGGCAAATTCAGGGAATAGCTCATCAAAATTGAAATTCAATAAAAAAAATAGGACATAATGATAGATGACTGCACCAGAATGGTAGAAGAGTACGAGACAATAGAAAAACTATGACAAAGTTCTAGCAGATTACGCCTAAATTTTTGAAATAGTCTACGCAAAATTGTAGAAGAAAATTACACCAGAATTTTAGAAGAAGATACACAGTTTCAGACCTCTGTCAAAACAAAAGTAAAATTTCGCCGTTTGTGATGCAATCGCATACGGAACAAGCACCCACTCTCACCCATGTGGTCAAATTTTAACCGTTGGCGATACGACTGCGTACGGAACAAGCACCCACTTTCACCCATGTGGTCAAATTTTAACCGTTGGCGATACGACTGCATACGAAACAAGCACCCACTCTCACCCACGTATACGGAGGGTACGCCCTTCTCGAAGTAGACGAGCCTTGGCACCAAGTCGAGGCCGTATTCTCGAGCTTCGTTGTCATCGTCGATCTTGACGAAGGTGATGCCGTGCGTGTCGCACTCGTCGTCGATGTTCTCGAGTTCCGACAGCACCAGGTCAGACTCCGGCTCGTTCTCGTTGTCTGCAAAAAAAAATACAATTAAATTTCGATGGCCCTTTTCGCTCATAAATATTTCTTGTCAGATTTTGCCTTGTTTTTGTTTGTAAGAAAATTCAATATAGATTCTATAATTAATTTCTTCTACGGATACTTCAGGCTAAACTTCGGCTTGTTTTCGGTCTCCAGAGAAGAAATATAGTGGAATTCGTGCATCACTTTGGCTGTAAGAATATTGTACTGGCAATTTTTAGCTCCTGTTAAACCAACTTTTACCCTCATTCCTCATTCACACAAATTTTATTAAAAAGTTCTATCATTTACTCCGTAGAGTATAGTGCTGTCTAGAAAAATTGCATGCATCTGATATTCTTTCTAAAATGCTGCAACGGTAAACTGAATGAAAAAAGCAAAAGCAAAATAGTAATGCTTTAATTCTAAAAAGTACTACGTTACTATCTCAGTCAAAATTGCCTAATAATCAAAAAGCTCACAGTTGAAATCATCATTACAGGGTCTTGAAAACATCTAAACTATCAGAAGGAAAAACCACGAGTTCACTCGTAAATACCTAATAATTAATGAAAGTAAAACAAAGTAACTATATAAAAGTAACTTTTACTATAATTAAAATGTATTAAAACTTTATTACAAAAATATAAGAGAAACATAAAATGATGACAAGGCAACGTACAGAAGAGCACGGCGAGATGGTTGCTCTCAGCTATGAGCTTGTCGAGCATTTCGTCAGTGACGTCCTCGATCTCGTCAGTGTGCAGCTGCTCGATGAGCCACGCGAGCACCTCTTCTTCATCGCTTAGGTCGCCGTCGTACAGGGATGGTATCTGAGGACGAATATGTTTATCATAGAAAATGTTTTATGTTGTGCAAAATGTTTTAAAATGAAATTAAATTGACAAATCATTGAGGGCAACTACGGACTAAGTATTTTGAACCACTAAGGGCAACTATATACTTAATATTTTGAATCGTTAAGGATAACCACGTCCTGAATATTTTGAATCGTTAAGGATAACCACGTACTAGATATTTTAAATCATTGAGGGCAACTACGTACTAAATCAAGGCTCTGGTACAAACATACGCTGTTTTAGGTAAAATAAAAGAACCAAAGGATCTAAGAAGCGAATCGTGAAAATTATGCTTCGGATTACAAAAAAAATCCTGTTCAGCATTCTGACATGCAGGTTTTATCTAAAAACTAGCTAAAATACTAAGTTAGTTTTTTTTGTTCTAAAAGTAACATTTCCTAGAAAAGATCCTATGTTGCCTGGTAATTTGAGTTTATATTGTTGAAATAACGTTTTTCTCAAATCCCAAAGAATAGATTTTTAATTCAGACTTCATGTTCAGAGCACTATAGATAATGACCATGAACACATAGGTCGGCCTAGATATGCCTCATCAGATCAGATTAGACTAGATGTTGGTTTAAGCCTCCCTAACAGCAACAAAGGTATTCCAAAGAAAGGAAGAATGAAGGGACCAAGAAGTATGGCGTAAGGGAACGTGGAATCTATGCTCAAGGTGTGCTACAGCACGCGATTTCCTGCGGATAGAAACAGTAAGTTAAGAAAAAGGGTTATGAGACAAGATAGAAGTTGAAGAAGAAATTAGTAGGTTCTGAAAAACGGGACAGCAGTGAACCGAAGAAAAGGTGGTCCTTAACATAACAAAAAAACATTTTATTTCAACAAAAAGAAGGCCAACCTAACTTTTAGATCAGGCCCTCACATAGTCCCCCTGGGGGGAGCTAATTCCCATAGATGCAATAGTTGTATCCCCCTGAGGGGATATATTTGATCACGATGTATCACGCAAAAGAAAATAGCGCTCTAACCTTGCATTATTTTCCATGCATGAACAGTACTGCAAAAATTTCTTGCATGTGCTACTGCTGTCATAAAATGAGCGCTCAAAATTTTGCAAGCTCAAATATCGAACAAGCTGTAATATCTTGTAGAATTTATGTGTGAATCGAAAAAAAAATATCGATTTAAACTCTACGGAGTTTGAAACCAATATTTAAGTTACTCGGTGGCAATGTATGTACATTTACATATAAATTAACTGTCAAAAAATCCCGACCTTATTATACACACAGCTTCATTAATTTTATTCACAATAGACAATGCAAAGCGAAATAGATAATACATAATCCTAATGAAAATTTTTTCCAGATCAATTGCTCAGAAAACTTTCAAGAAACAATTTCAGAACAGTTTACTAACTTCATTGTCCTTTGTTGTGATCACAATTACATGAGAACGAACGTTCCTAACTACCGTGAAGCTTGTGGCTAGTAAACAAATCCTGGGTATAGTCGAGCCATATTGTGTTCTTAAATTACCATAGGCGAAGCAACATGCTGTCTTGCCAGGAGCAACAATTCCAGCAGAGTACAACGGCATTTGAGTGAATTAACTCGAGGGTCACGTCTCAATACACTTGGAAACAGACAGCAACGCTATTTCAAAAATTGGACGTGCCAGGGAAAGAATACAACAACCACCCAGAGTTCAACAGTCCGTGCTACAAAAACGACATCGATTCACCAAAAATTTTCTTTGTAAATTGGACTTTCAGAAAATTGTGGGCTGAGAGGGTCGAAGGGAAACACTTTCTCAAAGCAACGAAATGATGATGTTGAAATAGTGGATGATTATGTTTTTGTCTTTACGCGACGATGATAATTCTTCGTATGAATGATGGTGCATGTTTTTTTGAATAATGCATGGATTACTCAAAGTTGTACGAGACCATTCATAAATGAAATCAAATAAATGACAAAATTTTTGAAGAAAGATTACTCTATGGCATTCCAAGGAGGATTTAATAAAATTGCAATGATGGGTTTGTGAAGATCATTTTTAATGGATGATCGGTAAAGGACATACACGCACGAGAAATTAAGAATATGCAATAAGAAAATAGTGTGCGTAGAAGTAATAAAGAAAATATGCATCTATTTTTGATTTGTAGACTCAAGCAACGCGACTGAAAATATGCAATGGATAACCAGTCAATGCACTTTAGAATCTATCATTTATATAAGATCTAAAAAATATTCAGTGAATAGAAACTTGTTTCAAGGTCAACCTCAATATTACAACACTCCATCCAAACGTTCACGTTTTGAAAGAGGCGGAAATACAGGCAGAAAGTGCTTAACGGATCGTCATTTTGTCAAGGTTCCAATGAAAACTTTAGATAGAATTTTGAAAATTTGCATTTTCTAAACTTTTATGTTTCATAAAGGCATGTATAAGCAAATAGACTGTTTATCCATGAGAAATTTACATGCACCGAGTTTAGGAAGTATTTTTCTGTGTATTTGAGAAATACGGTTTTCAGTCATGCCTGTCATCATTTGAACCAACATTTTCCTGGCGATGTTTGGAAAATTTGTTCCTCTTTTCCATTTTTGAAGAATATTTCCGACAGAACAATTTTTGGATAATGTCAATAAATTCTATGCACACGAAACATGGTACATTCGATGAAATAAAAAAGGGAGAAAACGTAACCGTTCTTAACCCTCTACCGCCTCACGTTCCCCACATGGTACACTCAATAAAACTGCTCGTATATTTTATTTCTCGTCAAGTAGATGCTCTTATGTATTTTTTGAAGTTCACTGCCGAGTTGCAGTTCGTCTCTAATGTGATGTTGGAGACAACCTGATGCTAGAGCCACGTCTAATAACGGTGGTTATAATACCGGCAATATGAGTAGAAAAATTAGGCGGTAGAGGGTTAAAAATCCAGGAGAAATAGGTCAACAAAATGTTTGCAGTAAAAAGACTTTTCTTTCTCGAATCGTGTCTTTTTAGCGTAAAATCTACGAGCCCCGCATAGAAACACCGATTGCTGACACGGAAATAAGTTATGTTACATTACCGTGCCCGCGTAAGAGACGGGCACTGGGCTTGCTGTCGCTTAAAACTATGTTTAATTTCTAGTTACTATCCGCACAAAGATTTTAAATTCAGTATTAAAGCCTATTTTAAAGCTGGAAATGATTGTGAATTATGAAGACAATTGCACTCGAACATTAGTTATGAATTTCAGTGCAGAGCCTGCAATGGCTTATAAAGGGACCCCGCTCAATAAGCGAGAATCTGAGAAAGCAAGCGAGAAAGCTATCCAACTAACAGACCATTACATAAAATCTTATCATTCAAGTCCTCGAAGTGAGTACGAAGGTTCAAGCCACACTTCCTGTGTAAGTAATTTTTGAATAATAGACTCGGCAAATTATGCAATGTATCTTAGATTTTTGGAATCCTGGGATACGTATTTGGAAAAATTTCGTGTGTTAAATACAGATCAAACCCAGCCTTAAATACAGCAAAAACAAAAACCCCAGCTTTAAATAAAGCACAAACCCTGTTTTAAATACAGCAGAAATATTCAGTGTTAAATACAAATCAAATCCAGCCTGGTTGCATCCTGCTTGAGACTGCAAACCAAAATGGACAGAAATACTGCGTCACTTCTAGGGAATTTTTCTCTCGTCAGTTCTTAGTTTCCGTTTTTTTTTAGAAATATATATTGCACCATTATCAATTGCTATCCAATTCACTCTACGAGTTTTTATGAAAGATCATGTACGGGTTCACATCATGGAAGCGAATGCAGCAGTGGGGTCACAAGGTTAGGAATATGGTTTCAGTTGTCCCTGTGAGAGGGATGAGCGACAAAAAGCTCTGAACTCGCCCATTAAATTCAAGCAAAAATTATTAGATCAAGAATGAAGTTTGAGCAAACAAATAAGGGCAAAATGAAGACAGAAATTTTTGTGCGAATACTCAAGTTATCCTCAGACCTGCGAATCCAGTTCCTGAAAAGAAGCAGCGAAAACATAACGACCTAAATTGGCAAGTTAGTTTGAGTGTCCCTAACCTGAATAAAGGTATTCCAAAGAGAGGAAAGAGCAAAGCACCACTTGAGATAAGGGAGTAGATTAGATGTTAGTTTAATCCTTCCTAACCGCAACAAATAAGTTCCAAAAAGAGGAATGAGCAAGGCACCACTTAGTGCGGAGTTAAGGAACGTGGAAGCTATGCACGGAGTGTGTTCCCACTCAAGATCCCCTGTGCATAGAAACAGCAGGTTAAGGGATAAGTTTATGAATCAAGATTTAAGGTGAAGAAGAAATAAGCCGGGGAGGGACAATAGTATCATAGAGAGCCAGAAAAAGAGAGTCTATAACAAAAAACTATTTTATTAAAAAAAATTCTTAACTCTTTGCTCGGGACCTCGTATCTTCCTCGTGGGAGCGCTAATTCCTAACAATAGTTTTAACTACCTGAGGCTATTTTCAATTTGTCTCCTGCACACTTCTGCTCAAAAGAAGATCTCCTACGATGTCAACACAATATAACAGTAAATTGCAATTTTCAAATTCACGATGTAAACAATGTAATTAGTAAAAAATGTTTCTAAGGTATGTGAATTGCAAAACTTTCCAAGTCAAACTAAATGTTCCTTCCATTCTAATAACATTTAATCTTCAGTTGTGAAGCGCAACTAAAAAACCTAGAATAAGTCCCAGTTATTCGACTAATGCGATGCTAGGTTTAAGGTTATGAAACATTGCAAGCAGCTGGGTCTAATTTTTGTCCGTGAAAGTTTGAGTCCACACAAGAGGATGTCGTGTTCTTCAACTTGCGTGTTTGAAGGCCTACGTTAAATCAATTCATATTTTTCCGTAGCTATTAGAAATAATTTCAAATTAACACTTCGAGGCGTCGTTGGTCAGTGAGGGGATTTTCAAAATGATGCCAACCGACAAGTAGTCACAAACTCAATTTTCATGAATACCAAATCAAAACTAAACCAAGGCACGATTCAGTATATGTTTGCAATTTTCAAAAATACTTACTACAATTGACTTTAAACTCGAGTTGAATGTTAAACTTCAGCTTAACCCACCGAGGTCAAAGTGTTAAAGACTACAGCCCCATACCTCGTGTTCGAAGTAGACCAGCGCAGGGGACTTCTCGATGCCGTATTCCTTGGCCGCGGACTCGTCGCAAATCTTTACGATGTGGATGCCTTCTTTGTCCAGCTCGTCGTCCACGTCTTCCAGCTGCTCCAAGATTTCTCTGTCGTCAGCTTCGTCTCGGTCATCTGCCAGAAATAGAAGCAGAGAAAATAGCAAGGAAATCAAAGGAAAAGGTGTGCAACGTAGGGGGGGGGAAGGGGGTTGAGGTGTTTTTTAATCGGCGTGTTCAATGCTTTGAAAGTTGAGCATTTGGAAAGAGGCCGGCGCAAAATTTGTAGATAAGAAAACACAATTGGAAACTTAGAAAGTAACAAAAAAATGAAATTTGACATCTAGAAAATAACAAGGAAATGGAATTTGACATGTAGAAAATACCAAGGAAATAGAATTTGACAAAAGAAAATACCAGGGAAATAAAGTTTACCGTGTAGAAAATGACAAGGAAATAGAATTTAACATGCAGAAAAGAACAAGAAAAGCTTGAGAAGGCACCTAAAGCTAGAGATCGATGAGATGAGAGATCGTTACATGCTTGACCGACATCGAATATTGAAAAATGAGGAATGGTATTTACTAACCTGCGAGTGGTCCAGTCGAAGTCTAACTGTACGTTGGAATCTTGAGACAATAAGTCGGCAATGCCACGTCTGTGTCTATTCATTCAATTTTTACACTGAAATTAAAGTTATCACAACCGCCGTCATCAGACTGGCATCAGGTAGTCACCGATATCAGAAAGAGGAAATAACTGCCCCCGGTAATGAACTTAACGGAATACATTTGGAAACAAATATAGCAATAAATACAGAATACTGAGACTGAAAGAGGGCGTATACTCCTCTCAGGTGTTAATGGGTAAAAGAAATTTAAACGAAATTTCTCTGATAAAATAAGGAAAATCGTCGCTGCTTGTTCCGCATAAGTGGAAAAACTTCACAAATTCCTTTGGCATCCGAGCCTCTTGCCTGTAATCCATCATATCTTAAATATTTCAACGAAATCTTCAAAAAATTTAACGACTTTTGTTATTCCCATTTCTGTTACCGACAAAAAGAGTGTTTCTTTAAAGTGGTACAAATCATAACTCTCATTATTGAAAATATTGATAAATTTCAATGTGATATCTGGCTCGACAATATTTGTCGAGACTCTCCAAAAGATTCAGCATCAACTAAGCCAAGAAACTGTTTGCGATTCAAATAAATTTTCCGTATACAGTAGATTACAACTACAGTAGAGCATTACACAAACCTCAAGGAAGGTCTTTTGCGTCAAGAGAGCTTAGTTCACAAATTTTATTCCATTTAAACACGTACCACACACACGCGGAGACACACGCATCAACCGTGTTGTGTGCTTGCGTAAACAGATAACGTTATTTTTTTCATTTCTTGATTGATTATGAATTAGTTTTAGCCTCTCTCACCAAAACAAAGATCTTCAAGAGAGGAATGATGAAGGCACCATTTAGTTTGGAGATAAGGGAACGTAAAATCTACGCACAAGGTGTGTTCCCGCACAGCGCATGGAAACAATAAGTTGAGAAGGAAAATTATGAAGCAAGATTAAAGTTAAAGAAGAAAGTCAGAGGTGCTGAGAAACAGGACAGCAGGAAACCGAAAAAAATTGTCCTTAACTAAAGAAAAAATTATTCAAACAAAAAGTAGGCTTACTATAATTAAAATTACGTCTTACAGAAGACGACGGCGAGAGTGTCCATGCTGTCGATGAGGCTGTTGAGCAGTCCGGCTGTGACCTCCTCGATGACGTCATCATCGTCCCCTGTGCTCTTGTTCTCCAGGAGCCACTCCAGCACCTTGTCTTCGTTCATCAAGTCTCCTGCCACGTGACAATGGTGTTAGCTATGCCATGCTATCGTGTTTGTATATGCGAGTGGTACAAATGCATTTCTCACTTTTCAAAACAAACTGCCAATGTGATATTCTACGCTAGTATGGGCGAGTAATGCAACTACGCTTGTCATTTTTCGAAACCAACTTCCAATTCCATTCTATCACGCTTGTATGACAGAGTAATGCAAGTACGTTTGTCGCTATTTGAAAATAAAATTCAATGGCTTTGGCATGCACGGTTGATAACACTTTTGAAATCTGTGTTCGCTTGCATTGAAGTTCTCCTCTAAAGCCGCTATTACAGATCGCCATATTTCAACATCTGATATGCAGTTAATAAAAAAGGGCTAAGTAAAACCTAAATACGGGCCCAATCATAGTCTTCGATTGTGGCACGCCGTAGTTATCGCACGATTCCTTTTTGTTAGAATTTTTCATAATAATAAATGTGTTACAAAAACAGAATCCAACAGAAACTTTAAAACACAGAAATACATTCATCTTAAATAAGATATGGCAGAGCTGGTCAGAAATTCTCAGGGCGATGAATGCTGAGCCGATACTCGAATTGAACATCACCTCAGGCGTACTTCAATATACGCGTATATAATTTATCCCCAATTATTTTCAATCATTGATTTTTTTGATTCGCATTAGATGACGTATCACTCCGGTATCCTAATAAGATCAGGATTCTTAGTTATTGACGGTCTATTAATAAAGCACTAGTCGTCACTGGTTAGAAGGTTTCAACTAATTGGCGCCTGCAGCAACAACCCTGGAGTCAAAAAACATTCCACTGAGATTGTTGAAACATTCATGTAGTGCCCACGGCGAACAATGAGAATATACGTTCGAAGTGGTCATCTTCTCTGAGACTTCATGCATCATTTCTCAAATTTTGATTTGTTACATGCTAACTTCATGTAAGTGTGTACGTTATTTTCAACTTTTGGAGAGCAAAATAAGTGAGAAGTAATTAAGTAATAAGAATTGTTAGTTTTCATTGTGCATTAGGTCATACGTGAAGCCGCCAAACTTAGGAAAATCGTAGGCATATTTCATTATAACTATAAAATGACTCGCAGAAAAAGGGAAGTCACGTAGGCGGATCACTGACGAATAAAGCTGCACATTTTTGAAGAAAAACGCAGGACAAAAGAGCTGAAGAAAATCGCAGGACAAAAAGGCTGAAGAAAATCGCACGACAAAAAGGCTGAAGAAAATCGCACGACAAAAAGGCTGAAGAAAATCGCACGACAAAAAGGCTGAAGAAAATCGCACGACAAAAAGGCTGAAGAAAATCGCACGAC
>JACJUY010008159.1:2984-39521 GCA_014220935.1 Platorchestia sp. MABIK
TTCCTGAGAGCACGCCGTCGACGATTCCTGAGAGCACGCCGTCTGCGATTCCTGAGAGCACACCGTCTGCGATTCCTGAGAGCACACCGTCTGCGATTCCTGAGAGCACACCGTCTGCGATTCCTGAGAGCACACCGTCGACGATTCCTGAGAGCCCACCGTCGACGATTCCTGAGAGCACACCGTCGACGATTCCTGAGAGCACACCGTCGACGATTCCTGAGAACACACCGTCGACGATTCCTGAGAGCACACCGTCGACGATTCCCGAGAGCCCACCGTCGACGACTGTGGATTGGAGCCCGATGAGTTGGAGCCCGATGCAAAAAACCTTGTAGCATTTGAATGCATGAGTTTTTCTACATGATTGAGATAGACGGTAGGGAGGCTCATGCTTGCGAAATTCCCAGTGAAGAAAGGAATCAAGGTGCTCGTTGTAGTGGAGGTGATGAAGGTGGCGGTGGGGCAGATGCTTGTGGTGGTAATTATAGAAATGGAGGGAATACCATGAGTAGTTATTTTCAGCATGAGCGAGGTAGTTCGACTTTTCATCAGCCTTGAATCGATGGCTTCCCTTTCTGAAATTTGTTCATTTCTTCCTCTTATCTCGCTTCTACCCACCCTCCTCTATTACAACCAAAAATATACGACAACCGAAAACGAAGATTTCGCACCGACACGCAATTGAGTATTCATGAAAATTCACAAATTATTCGTAGAGCAGTAACGCCAAATGGCACTTTTTCCTGAGAAACCCAAGAATATTTTATTTCGAGGACTCACAAAGAGGTTGCCTGAGTCAACAGCAGCGCGAAAGTTTCAACTTGTCCAATATCATCAACGCAGAGAGCATACGGATAGCAGTGGCGAACTAGAAGCAATATCTAGCGCTGTACGGAGCGCATTAATTTGTAATAAAATCAATATAACAAATTATATCCTGCAAAAAAAGCATCACGAAGAATAGCAAGAAAAAGAATAACATTTATGACATCAAAGTATATCAGCAAGGAAATTTATAACTACTACTTCAAGCTGTGAAAGGTTACAGAATGAGTTTACGTTTCCAATGTTATTCATTGAATGGCTTAGCAAGCTGATGCGACTAAGGCGTAGCTCAACCTTAGGAAATTGACTGAAGAATCAAGAGGAAAAACTCTGCTCGAGTTACAACCCGACAGGCTTTTTCTCGCTGATAAAATTCAGCAAAGCCTGTAACTTCATCGCTATACTCCGCGAAACATCTTGGCTGCTCTGCTGCGAAGCTCTCAATGTCGTCCGAGTTCTGCTAAGGGATCGAAGTAACGCGATGGGTACGGAACTCAACTTAGAAAATGTCTCGAACCCGTAGCCTTGGTAAAATATTTCCATTGAAGTTGTCTCAAAAAAAGTAGTCGATTAAGTCGATAAGCTCAACCGTGATGGTGATATTCATGTTGAACTCTGGCAGTAAACTATGAAAAAAAGAACAGTTGGAAAAACATACTTGCAAGATTTGATTTCATGTTTGCTCCACTGTTCCTACTTCAAGAATTAAGGTTTTTTAAAAAGTTAAAATTTGATTGAAGGTTTTGATGAATATTATTAAAAGTTGAAAAAGTACATTGAAACACCACGAGGTTCTTATACATAAAATTAGGAACACGAAAATCGCCAAAGTATTCAAACCTAATTAAAAATATCAAAAATTTTCAAATGAAACGAAACAAATAACACATATTCCTATGAATGGTTAAGACAGAATATACGATGATAAAATTCCTAAGTTACTAAAACGGAATGTGCGGCGTCAAATTAATCCCTGAATTATTGAAACGTTTTGACAGATATCAAATATCTGAATTATTGAAACGTTCCGAGAGACTACAAAACTCTTGAATTATTCAAACCTAATAAAACAAGCGAAACCTAGCCGAACTGCCTAAATTCCGAAGGCGCCACCCATCACATTCAGGAAAACGACGTCGAATCTAAAGTAAGTGTAAATTTAGACTGTATGATATATACCTGAAAACACAACTATTTAATCATTCAGAATATAATTAACACGTTCACCGTGTTTTCGCGGTTGTTAACGGTTCGTTTGGTTAGGATTCAAGTAGCAGAATTGTGAAATCGGCTTTACTCATCGAATACTTTTATATCCATCGTAATAAATATGGAAGTGCAATTACACGATATTTCTCCCTTATATGATAACACTTATTTTCTAAAACAGATTGTGAAACATGAAATGCCATTGATATATGCCGGTACGTGAATGATCAATTTACCGAATGGTACACATATGACCCAATCGTGTTAAGTTAGAAATCGAAGTTATCTGGAAACTTTCATTGGCACTGTACCTAAATTTAACATGCGCAAACAAAAATTCAGAACTGAACGACCTGGTATTATATCAGACTTTGTGTGCAACGCTGCCACACGTTTTACATTTTGTTCGAGTCAATGAATAAAGTCCGCAAACATGGAGGCCCTGCGGCTATCTCTCAACTTGACAGTCATCTCTTGCACAGCACAAATCTTTACTACAAGCCTTTCCAGTTAACGCTCGAATGGGACGCTTTGATCCAGTACCCCGGACACGCTCGTACACTCTACGGAACCAAACTATAGTTAATGCCTAAAAACCAAACGAACGGAACCGAGGCATTAACTAGAGGAGCAGAAGGAGGAAAATATCATGATACCATTGAAACATCAAACTACCTGCGAGCCCGAATAACTTCAATGAAACACAGTTATCCGTATAAAAAGAGAAAGATAGCCAAAGCCAGGTACTCTCAACACCCAATGTATTTACACACGCTGAGTACTCGAACTTCAGCTGAGTTCGAGAGTTATGCTGTGGGTGTTTAATTAAAAATTATTGAAATGGAATGAGAGAAATACAGGGATGCTCCTGAATTAGTACAGTGAAATAATAAATCATTTATTTAAAAACAGTTCAGATAGAAACTGTAGAAAATTTTACATTTCTGATTTAACAGTGCTTAAATTTACATGGTAGAAATGCCATAAATAAATATGCAGAAAATTTTATTTGACAGTGGTTGAATCAACTGATAGTAAAACAGTAGAAATTTTTTCTTCTCGTAGACTATTAGTTAGAAAACAAAATGGTAAAACTCAAAACTTTACTGAGAAACCAGAAGGGAAATGTTGAGACGTTAAAACCTAAAAGCTCTATAAGACATACTCTCGACGATGATACGTGAGCCCGTAATGACCGATGCTGGTGAGAGTATGAAAAGCAAAAAAAAATAGTGATGCTTGTAAAAACAAAAAGCTCACTGTTTAGTCAGCTGATCCTTCGAAAATGGCATACACTATTCCGTGTGATTTATTAAAACCAAATGAATTTAGCTCCTTGAAATTTTCATTAGTTTGAGTCTGATTACAATGAAGCGCCAGACATCATCTGGTCAGGCAAAAAAGTGTTGCGTCCCTTGCACGGATGCCACTTGGACCTAGCGGCTGACGAGGCCCGAGTCTTGGTCATGTTCATAACGCATGAGTGACTTGTGGCAGTGTGAAAATTTCTCATGAAAACGATAACTGATCTTTTTTTGACCATATTTATCAATCGCTCTAATTTTTGGGATTCGTTCACCATTCCAATAGCATTTCAGATCTTTTCCTGACTGGGAAAGAAGAAGAAAATGGAAGCGCGTTGGTTAGGAGAGCTTACCCTTTTTCTTTCTTCCCTGCCTTTTTCGTTTCTACTATACCAGATGAGCTTTCTTGCTCTGCCAAAGCGCCACCTAGTTGAGGGATCGAATAGGAAACCTTCTCGCACAGAGTGTAACGCTTCGACATGCAGCACCGAATAAACGCCTATGAAGATATTCCAGGACTCCTTGAGGGCGCTCTCGATTATTTCTCTTACGATGTTCTCGTCTGCGTCTCATTTATTCAGGCGATTCTCGGTATTTTGAGCATATGAAAAGATTACTGAGTGCAAGTCTTACCTATTCTACCATAACATCCGAGGTTATTTTTCGAATGGATAGGAAAAAGCAGAATATTTTTTTAATTTTTACTACTCTTACCAATAAACAAGAATAGAACAAATGGTGTGAGCTTATTTTCGTCTCTGCCTCCTGATGCAAATATTTCTGTATGTTGATCTGCTTGTTATGCTTCTACCATAATAAACAAATCAATCAATCCAATAGTTCCCAATTCTATAATGCTTCGCACTAGTTCACTAACAAAAACAAAATGAAGATCGTGCCCGAAAAGATTCCACGTTCAAACAGATTACAAGTTCAAGTGAACCGCTGACAAGTTTTAACAAAAGACATTGTGAGAAGATATCCTCCCACACTAAGAGCAACTCAACGCTGCATCTAAGAGGGTGACCGCAAATTTTCTGAAGGTTGCTTTGGGCCTCGCATTTGGCCTCACCATGTAAACTGAGAGCCGCTCTGGGCTCCTGTGAATACGAAACCTGCTTCGACTGTGTTCACTGACGGCAGCATTGGGCCTCGTGCAAATAAGCAAGAAAGATCATCGTATTCAGTGACAGCTGTTCAGGATCTCATGTGGATAAGTTCACAACACCGACCAGCGCAACGCAGTCACCTCGAGATTTCAACACCAATTCTCAGACAAAAAGAGCTGCCACCCAACATGTCTTCAGTCAAGCTATTTTTTGTCACTGAATTGAAATCTGACACTTTAATAGAACTACAACGGACATTCATATATCAGACACCTATTCCTTAATGTTACCTCGAGTACGAAGCTGGGCAGTTACGATAAAAGAAGTGCTGCATAAACGGTTCATCGAAGTTGCCTACATGTATACTGAAATATATATGAGACTCCGTCACAGGTAAGGCGAGACGAGGGTAGGATGTTATTTAGCTTAGGTAAAGTAATGTTGACCGAGTTTTTTATTTGTCCACGGTTTTTTTATGTTCCACAAATCATCAGGATCGGTATACGTTTAGGTAATAGGTTAGGTTTGAATATGTTATGTTGGAATTGGTAAGGAAATGTTGACCGAATTTTTTTTTCAAGGGCCCACCTAGCGTAACGATGGCCTTGTCCGCGAAATTTCTACGAGTTTTGCTAGTTGCAATGATCTCTCGACGCTCGCTTTCGCTCATTGCGGACACCACTTCATGAGCGACCGTCCGCTACCGCTGCCATTGTAACATGGCTAGACTAAGTGCCGGACGCGGTCCACAAGTGGAATGGTATGTCACCCAACCATGCTCTGTTTCACTAATACAGTATATTGCTCTATTTTCAGATTAGATTATAAGTGACGAGATCCGAGTTGGTTAGGTAATAGGTTGGTTAGGTAATAGGTTTTTAGGCCAAAATTAGGTTAGGTTTGGCCTCGGGTGCCGTCCGAGGCCAAATTTGGCCAAACAACCGACTCAAATTTTTTTTTTTTTTTGTCGAAAAGTGATCCTTATGGTATGGGTTATTGTGCCATGAAATATTATGGCGCTACGGACACCAGAAACCCACCCCCCCCCCCCATGGGGGTGCAAAAGGGGGGCCAAAATCATAGAAAAGTGTAGGTTTTTTTTTTGTCGATCGAAAAAGGATCCTACGGGCGAGTCAAATAAAATATAATAAATAAAATATTTTGTCTTATATAAATAAAATATTTCTGTATGTTTTAATGCACGATATTTCTTATGTTACCTTGAAATTCACAAGGAAAATGTTGCACATTATTCGTACATAAAAATAGATCAAAGAAACTGCATTCATGAACATAAATTGTCAGTGATACTGCAATTCAATAGTATATTTTGTTTTTGGGCTCTCCTGAATTATAATACATTTCAACCATTCAAATCGTAACTACTCATTGAATTTTGATGCTAGAACAAAACCATGGACAGTTTTGGAATCCATGAAACATTTCTAACAAAAGTATAATAAGTTTCATCCCAATTTGAGAAAACCAAAAAATTTATTTGGCTCCAAACCACAAAATAATGGTTCGAGATGTAATAATAAAGTTCCGCATATCACAAAAAAAATTACAAAATGTTCAAATTTTAAACTATACTTTTGTTATAAATGCTTCAAGGATTCTGAAACTGTCTTTGGTTTTGTTCTAGCATCAAAATTCAATGAGTTGATACGTCTTGAAATATACATAAATATGTATCAAAAACTCATTTTTAGTAAAAAAATAAAATAAGGTCTAAATCGAAAAAATGACACGAGTAAAAAAGGTTTACTTTCAAAAAATACATACACTGGCCAATTTTCAAGCGAATTGGACGGAAAAAGTTGAAAATCCCGGAGGGTACCCATAGCCTCCCTGACCATTGCATAGGTTCAGTAAAGAAAGGATGGCGGAAAGCACCGCATAGTATGGAGTTTTGAAAAAGCGTGCGCAAGGTGTGTTCCCGCACAACATCTATGCGCATAGGAACCAAGTTGTGAAGCTTGGATGTGAAAAAAGATGAAAGATACCGACATATATGTCAGTTATGAACCGGAAAAAAAAAAGAGTGTCAAAAACACAAAAAAATTCCTAGTTCAACAAAACGCCTACTTAGTCTTCAGCACAGGCTTCACGTATTCCTCCATTAGGGCTAATTCTCAGATACAACAAAATTAGCCCTATAAAGCAGTTTTCAGCATATATAGCTTTTTCTTCAAGTTTTGTCCTGTTTCATAAACTGTAAATAATGCGGTTTCTACACACAGGATTGAAAGGTTATGTGCCGCGAAAACTATCTGCACAGATTCTCCATCACCTCAATTCGGTATTAAACGGAGTTTTTTTCCCCTTTATTGTAATTGTTAGAACTAATAATCCGTTATTTCACAGCGATAACGCGAGCAGCAGCTGGGAGTAACAACTACTTGCTGGATTTACAAGAATCGGTTTAACCAGCTTTGCAAATCTGTGAAGTGTTCCACTTTTACCAATCCCTTTGATTCTCAATATATTGAACTTATCGTACGATGTTCTACGAATCTCTCCGAAATAACTAACATATCGCAAAAAATTCCATTAAGTAAGATTTTAAGAGTAAAATTTCAAAATGTAAGAGCCACAATCTGCAACAAGAAGGACCTGCGTACTACGCAGCAGCGTATTACGCTCAGACAGTAGAGCGCCATTCACTGTGCCATTGCGCCTGTCATCACGAGGTCTTCCTCTCGTTAATTCTGATCTGACTCGGCACAGGACACACGGATCACAATACAAGGCACGCGAGTGTTGTGGTTATTACTAAATCCTGCCTGTGTGATCATATTGTTGCTGCGGAGGGATTTGTTACGATAAAGCCGATTGATGTGAAATTTCGCTTGTTCAAGAATAAACAGGATATGGTTTGCCTCTGGCCTTACGCACGAGGCAAGGCCCCCAACCAACAGTGGTATTTTAAAAAATAAAACCGGTGCCAAAACCTTAACTTTTAATAAGAGCATGACAATTTGAAGTTTCAAAACAGTGGAAGTAAAAAACACGGCAGCCACCGGAATTACACGATATAATTCATGCACTAATTGGACATTAAAAGAGAATTATTCGTCAGTACTAAGTTCACTTAATATTAAGTACAGCTGTTACCATTGGGTACAGAGTAACTAAAAACTGCATTAAAATGAGCTTTCATTTCATTTGCGTAATTCATTTACAGACATGAAAATTGAAAATTTTTCGTTAAAGTGATATTTTGTTCGGCCTGCAGTACACAATGAAATTATTTAACCACCAGTATCCAGTAGCAATAAGTAAGAGTTACAAGACATCCAAACAAGCCGATTATCACCATTCCAGGTCACAATTTTTTGACAGTAACTACTGTCAAAAAAAATATGCTATCAGGCACGTCTGGACATCCTGGCACAATGTTGTTAAGTATACAAGTCGGGTTCATTTCGTCTCTTCTTTTAGTGCCCTAAATCAAGTTAAAACCGCAGCCCTTCCTGCAAAAGGTTGTAATAAGAAAATACCTAAAAAATTTCACCATTCGATTTTCAAAAAAATATTTTCATCGTTCCCCTTGCCTCGACGCGTGTGCGCTCATGAATATACAAACCATGCATCGCAGACTAAAGTAGTGTTGAGCGCACGCGCGTCTGTGTGAGCGATAACACGGAAAAAGCGTTCCCACAGGGAACAATCCTACGTCTCACCGATTATAATTGATAGACTATGGAGTCAACCATGGTGACTCTTCCCATGCTTATTTTCGGAGCCACTGGCACCACTACTCGATAGAGAAAGCGCTTTGATAGCAAAGAGGAAAGACAATGCTTGGCCGAATCCCCCGCACAATATTATAACTGAATGTATAAAGTCCATATGCAGTTTAAAACATGCCACGGAAGATAAACAGCGAAAATCAATGTCAAGCTTCCAAATTAAAATTAAGAATTCCTTCGTTTCTCTGAACAAAGATTTCATTGAAATGGAAAGAGGCTCAGTAGAACGTTCACTGTTGCGTTCATTTTCGAGTAGCCCACGAAATTTTTGCAAATGTTGTTTCAGAACATGAAGAATTTCCATGATATTCAAGTTCTCCTTTTCGGGCAATCCAAAGCGAATTGAAGTAATGCAGCGACACAATTTCAACGAAAGAGTTAGACCCGTCAAATCTTTTACTAGATCTTCGCATAAGATTAGCCAATGTACGAATTTCGAGACAAATTCATCTCCTGAGTTCTCGCGTCCGCCGACAATGGAGACATGCGCAATCATACGAGTAATGAGGCTATTTCGTTCCCTTTCCAACTTTGTTAATTCAAGAGCAAGCAGGCTGGAACTCGACGGACGCTTTTGTAGGCGACAACTCAGCGTTTCGCCGACCGGGACCGACTCTTCGCCGACCGGGACCGACTCTTCGCCGACCGGGACCGACTCTTCGCCGACCGGGACCGACTCTTCGCCGACCGGGACCGACTCTTCGCCGACCGGGACCGACTCTTCGCCGACAGGAGGAAAGCCTTTCAGTTTCAACGTTAATTTTGTGAATGATCGGAACTGCATTATGTAGAAGTAAAAATCTAAATTCTCACGTTTCTCTTGGTTTTTGGAAGCTTTCTTGCGATTCTGACCAAGTTGTTTTTTCGTAGGCGAAGCCGACGTTCGTGCTTCAGACTTGTGCATTTTATCATTGAATGCGAAGACAAGCCACAACTTCTGCACAAACGCCGACATTGCGGTGACGTGAGCGCGGAGGAGCTCGACCGAAGCCCGGTGGCACCGAGGCTCCAGAACTGCCATGAATTCTAGGCAACAATTTCTCACATGCTCGTCATGTGAACTCGTCACTGCGAGGAGAGCTTTGCTCTGAATGCCACTGTTCTTTTCTCCTCTCGCGTAGTGTCTAAGGTCATTCTTCAGTTCCCCAATTCGTTCGAGAAATGAAGCTATGAAATTTTCTAAACAAGTCCTCCTACTATTGTTTTTTTTCACTTTCGTATCACTGAAACACTCCACGCCCATTATCTCCCGCACAAAGTCCAACGCGGCTTCCAACTGTTTATGGTAAACCTGTAATTCATTCCAGGCTGCCAGGATGAATTTTTTCAGCTCAGTTGCCGTCATCATAGGCCACATCGCGGTGAAAATTAGGTCTACCGAACTTGAGTATGAGTTATATAGGTTTGAATTAAGTTCTTTATACTGTTCCAGTGCGGCTTCATTTTCCATGAAATCGGAATGACCTTCACGATGATGCAAACACGTTTCGCATCGAGGTTCTAAGGTTTCAGCCGAGTTGTACGACCTCGCATAGAGCCTCCAGGCACATGTGACAACGCTGGTTTGCGTAGAAGAGGTTCCCTGCAAGGCTTCTTCAGTCTGCTCATTCTGCAATGGATCGTTCTGCTGAACTCTTTGAGCACTCTGCACTGAACGACGCAGTGCTTTAGCACCTTTGGTTTTGCTCGGCGCGCAGAAACGTCCCATTTTGGCAGAGCTCTAGGAATAAATTGAAAAGGCAGCGCTATTGCTTTGTGATTCTAGTTTCCTGAAAACCAGAATGCTGTCGGAAAACGTCTGCAGTGGTTAGAAATCAAGGAATATGAAATTTTTGTTTATTTTAAATGTGTTCTAAAAAAGTCTGAGAATCAGCGTTCACATGTTCAAGAAAATTTCTGAAATTTCACAGATTTCAACTTGAAAAATTACTCAAAGAATTAAAAAAAATCAAGAGTTATCTTGTGAGGTTCGAAGCATAGCTCGGCTGGAGGTCAATTCCCATCGTCGCTACAGGGACGTCAGGTTTGTAATTTTTTCTACCCGAGCCTAGAATAACTGGGCAATTCATTGTTTTTCCCCCAGTGAAGTATTTTTTCTCCCGCTCTAAACTCGCGAATGTTTCAATTGTCGATCATTGTTATTATTACAATTAAACAAAAAGCTGTTGGCGCCCTGTTATTCATTGCATTGGTTCAAGATTTCTCCACCCCAGGGCAAAAGCCACCCCAGGACAAAAGCCACCCCAGGACAAAAGCCATCTCACTGTGGAAAACGGGCAATCTATGCATAAGGAAAGCTTCCACCCAAGATCCCCTGTGCAGAGAAACAGCTCAGCTAGATAGTGACCTGCGTATTGATGCATACGAGTACCACTAGGTAAATTTTTAATTTACGAACCAGTATCAGTCAATTATTTTTAATATTTTCACTACCCTTATTAAAAGCAAACTAGCCCTGACAAGTTGAATTGTTTTCGTGCAATTAAATGTTTTCCGCTTTCAAAAAAGATTTCCTTTCTCAAATTTTGCCTCTTCCAACTTAACCAAACCGACCGTAACAGCCGCGCAAATATAGGTGGTGTTGAAGAAGAAGAGAGTAAAGAAGAAATGAAAAAAGGTAAGTGGGCACGAAAGATTCGAGTCCCCAATACCCATGCAGCTGAGGTAACGTATCGCTGGCGGGGAGGAGGAGGGAGCGCCAGTACCCACAGCACGTGATAGACGGACCTATCTAATATGTTGCCTGTCCTATGCTCCCTGAAGAGGACTGTGCAGCAATGATGGGTTCTCTGAAAGTTCAAATGACAAACGAAAGTGAGGTGTCAGTGAGCAGCACCGTTTGCTTCCTAAGCTACCCTACGACACGGGATGAAAGTTATTAAAAAAAGTGTTCATGAGCTGTCGAGTGTGATTTCAAGTTCAGGATAATTCCTAATTAGAAAGCTAACCCTTTCCAACACCTTATCAAGTTTTGGCCTAGATGCTCAAGCCAAGAAATTTACAGTTAAGATCAGAATAGGTGAGTTAGTTTAAGCCTCCCTAACCACAACAGCGATATCCCATAGAGAAGGAGGAAGGCACCTTGAAGTACGGAGTTGAGGAACGGAAAATTAATGCAGACGGTGCCTTTCAACACAACCCCTGAGCGTAGAAACGGTAAGGTACGACGGAAGAAGTTTAAGGAACAAGATAAAAATTAAAAGTAAAAGCACTGACAAACAACAGTTCACCGTAGAAAGATTGTACCCGACGAAACAAAAATTTACTCCGTTTCATGATAAAGAACGCCCGCCTAATCCTCTCGTTGGGACACGTTTACCTCTGGGAACGCCAATTCCCATGTATACAATAATTTAATCCCTTACCACGGAACTAGACTGGAGAAAATGACTGACTACAGAAGATGTATTTGCACGTTCCGACTCTTCGCCGACCGTAGTCCCCGGTTGACCTACGCATGGAATCGCATTAGAAAATGAGAAAATGTATGTTAACGCTTTTGATTGTGGCAGGTTAAACTAAAATTTAATATTCAACTCAAATTTAAAGTCAATTATATCGAGCAATGTTGAAAATAGCAATCATCAACTGCATCGTACATACCTTCATATAGTTTTGATTTAGTACCTATGAAAATAAGACTACTGATCGGTCAGCAGCATAATTAAAATTTCCTCAGTGACCACCGATGGCCCTCGCAGTTAAAGTGTTAAAGAGTGCACGAGAACGGGAAGTAAAGTAGACATTAGAGTAAAGTAGACAAAGAAAGGGCGAAGTCCTGGAGGCTTATCCAAGAGAGTCCTAACAGCAACCCCTCTGGAAGCCAATACTCGCCTAATAGGATAAACTATAATCTAACCTTGGTAAGTTAGTTTCAGCCTCCCTTACTACTACAAGGATGTTGAAATTTCCTGCGAAGTGACCCACCGGTGGTCACTTAAGTGATTTTCATAATGCTGCTCTCCCACCTGCAGTCACTAACTCATTTTTCATTAATACTTAATGAAAGCTAAATGAAGGCCCGATCCAATTAATGTTTGCTACCTTCAAAGTTGATTACCACAATTGACTTTAAATTTGAATTGAATATTCAACTTCAGTATAACCCGTCGCAGTTAACGTGTTAAAAAAAGAAGTAACCATTTAGGTTGGAGTTGAAGGAACGCGGAATCTACACACATGTGTTCCCGAAAAAGATCACCTGCCTTTAAATGCATGAAATTGGGTAAGAAGGTTTTCTTTACAATCAAAACAGAGAAAGACAAACGTGCTGTAAAACAGGATAAAGTTGAACCAAATATTATGGTCCTTAACAAAACCCATTTTAATTTATCCAAAGGAAGGCCTACACAACACTCAACTCTATACCAGTCATTTTCTTAGCGACAGCGACAGTTCCCATGGATACAATATTTCATCCCCCGAGAGGGATACCAACGCTTGAACTAGTCCCTAAGACTAAATCTAATAGCTTGTCTATTAGGGTCATTGACGGGTTCTACAAACCGGAGGAAGGGTTCAGGACTAACCTCAAGGATCAATTTTTACTTTAATGCTCTCAGGGAATTTTGAACTTTATTACCCTAGAATCACTAAAGGAACACGTTTAAGATGTTTTACATGAATGACGCTTTGCTCGCCGATACGTAATTTTCGAATTATTCATCTTCAAAGTTATGAAAACGTCGTATATGAGAGTGAAGAAACTGGCACGTCAATTTGATATATAATACGGTATTGACGTAACGATAGGCGAGTTAGGCAAAGTTAGGTTAATCAAATAAGCTAACTTGTCAATATTGATTTAACTGTTGATTTTGAATATTTCGTTGTCACATTTAGGTAGTTGTGACACATTTTAAGACGTTTTACATGAATGACTTCGTGCTCTCAAATGCTTAGTTTTCGAGATATAGCATAAATAACGTTCAGGTGAGAATAGCATAAACCGGAGTACCGATATGGCTCATCCGGCGCTTCGCGGACGCGGACCACATATAGTTTTTGGCGGAAGACATCGGCTTTGGTAAGGTTACGTTATTCCAGGTTTACTTTGGTTAGTTTAGGTTTGTTTACTTGACTAACCTAGCTCAGTCTAACCTAACCTCACCTCGCCTATCGTTATGTGAAAACCGTATTTCAGTTTATTTACGTGTCCGTTCAATTTTATATGCGACTTTCCTATAACTTCAAAGTTACATTTATCGAAAACTAAGCATTTACGAGTACAATGTCATCCATGTGAAAGGTCTTCAAATGAACTATATTACCTAAATGTGGCAACAAAATTGTTAAAATCGTTGATAACATAATTCAACATTGTCCAACTAACTTTAATAAACGTGAGATAACTCAACTTAACCATGCCGAGGCTGATGTTCTTCCGCCAAGAATCAGCGCGTGTTACAACAATGCGGCGATTACGCAACAGACTACATAGAGCCTTTCCTACCTGAACATTAAGGTTATATCTCGAAAATTCCTAATTAGCGAGCAAAATTTCATTCATGTAAAATGTGTTTAAATGTTTACTTTTTGTTGATTTTTGGGAACGAAATCATTAAAGTCTTTGAGCGTATTACAATAAAAATTCACCATATTAAAAAACCATGATGGATAAAATGAAAGACTTTCTCCATAATCAGTATTGGGGCTATAAAGAATCAAAGTTAAGCAGTCGCCTAGAAATAAAACCTTACTGAAAAGGCCGTCAGGTAAAAAGTTAATGGATAAAATTTGGTGAACTTGGGAAGCAGGCAGCAAGAAGTTTGCCGCGCTCTTGTTGCGTTAAAAAGACAACAAAACCTAAGAAAGCTACGTCACATATGAACAGCCAATGCGTATCAAAACTTATTTGAGTATCCCCACATTTGGGATACAATGCAATGGCAGACAACAGCACACTCAATGGTATTTGTGAAGAAGAGGACAATAATCGATTTTCCAATTTTGCTGCCTAAACAGGTGATTAGATCTGGTATTTGTGAAGGCGAGGACAATAATCGATATTTTAATTTTCGCTGCCTAAACATAGTTAATTAGATCAAAATAAACAATTTATTCATGCACTTTCGGGGGCACATGAGTATTTAACGAGTCATAGCGGTAGGTTTAGCGTCATCTTAGATGACGAATGCGCTCGAATAAACAAATGCTCATCGATTTTCGAACTTTTATTGCTTGAATCATGGTAATAACATCGAAATAAACTACTTTTCTTCTATACACTTTTTGCGGCAGATGAGTATTTTACGAGTTAGAGCGGTAGGTTTTCTTTTCAGCGCGATTCAGCTGTTAGAGTACGTTTGAATACTTCGTAATTTATTATTAGCTCACCCAACGGAGCTTGCGGAGCCTGAACCCTCTTTTATGATCTTTTAGTTAATAACACAACAGAAATTATCACTCGAAATAACGAGTAAATGTGGTATGTTAACTTTCGTCTTAGCTGGCGGGAATGCGCTCGAGCATTCGAGCGCGTCGGAAGGGAGAGTCCATTGTAGTGTTGCCATACGACGCGCTCGATGAATTACTTCCCGGTTCAAACACTAGAGTTGAGGTAACTAATTTACCACTATAACTCGTTAAATACTCTTTTGCCCCCAAAAGTGCATTGAAGAATAATTGTTCATTTAGATCTAATTAATTATATATAGGCAGCGAAAAGTAGAAAATTGATTATTGTTTTCTCCTTCACATTTACCCACTCAATTTATCAGATTCATACACTAAAACTCCCGTATTAAATTTAGGCAAAAGAGGTGAGAAGGGGATAAGTTTCGAGTACTTGCAAAACCCCTCCAACGCATAAAGTGCAAATCAAGCCGAAGCTACCGGAATATCAGATTGATCAAAAATAACCTGCAGTTCCCACTTGCTAGCATTCTAATGACTTACGCCATCGCAACCATGTGAAAATATGATAAATTTTAAACATATGAATAATTACTTGACATCTTGAAGTGGTTAAAGTACTATACACCATCTAATCCTCAAATTTATAATTTTCGTAAGTTCTTTTATAGATATACAATTGAACTTCTCCGCAGCACCCGTATCATCATGGTGGAAAATATACAAAATAGCGAAGACACCGTACAAATAAAACAGCCATACAGAACACCAAATACGAGATGTCTATGCAGACGCACGACTAGTGCAAGAAACTCCTTATACCGCCCGATGAACAGTTCAGTGTATGTTCATAATACATAGAATGGTTCGAAATGAAGCACCGAGACGAATGTTCCAACAATGTAAAGTGTTGTTCTTTTAAATAATTTACGGAAGACAAAATCATTTGTACCTTCACTGAGGAAAGGTTTGAGTTCATCAATAAGCAGGGCTTACAATGTTCGAAAAAATGTTATGACAAAAAGCAAAATATTAGCTTTTAAAAATAAAATCAAAATATTCAAAATCGCGATAAGGGAATTTGGAAATGTTGTGGATTCAAATATAATTGAAGATGGAATCCTGAAAATTACTTGCATTGAAGCGTTGTTTATGAGTAAAATAACTGCAGGTTACTAAAGACATGCGTTCTTCTATGTTGCGTCTAAATTTACAAATTACTCTGGCTCGACCACTTACAGACCTCGCTGTATAAATCACACAAGGAGATAACTGAACTTCCAATTCTTGTAATAAGCGCTAACTTCGATTTCTTTCTCAAAGTCAGTTGGTTAAAGAAAATTTGTGGATCACCTGAAGATTACGCAACCTTGAAGTTAAACCTGAAGGAGTGGCCCCTCAAATTTAGTATCCTAAAGAATGGACATCCCTAAGATATTTTTGCAATTTTAGTACCAGGAATTAAGGAAATGCTTCACTATACATGAAAATGTAGAGCACACAAAATCATTGCTTACAGAAGTAACTAGTTCTTGAGAATAATTGAGGCTGCTACAAAGAGTAGCAAGAAAAGTACAAAAATGAGAAAATTTATTTGTTCCCCAATTGTTTTTTGCTGAGTAATGTGTTTTTAGGAGTGTGACAATGCTAAGAGGAGGACAAGCAGAGAGAGGAACGACCAAGATAGTAACGCAACCTTTATACAAACACTTTGTTAAAAATCAGAGGCATTCCAATTTTAAAGTAGATTAAAGAGCCTTAATGAACCTTTTAAATTGTATTTTAAACCAATTGTATAGCGATACAGCAATCAAAATGTGCCACTACTTCAAGAATCAGAAATTCGGTGAGCACCGCGTAAAATGGAAAATTTCGTAGTATGTGGTCAGAGGTCTTGACGAAGCTAACGCGATTTATAAGTCTAAACGTAGCAATGAAGAATGTATATCTCTTAAGTTTCTATGGCTGAACTATAATGAGCATTAAGCATCCATACGGTTAAATAGCCCCTTCTTCAATCATTTCCGCTCTCAACTTACTTGAAGTTTCAAATCTTCAAGCGACGATCTTCATTCAATTGTCGAAGCTGTGCACTACGTCGTTAAAATACAGATTCAAATATTAAATACCCTTTATATTCACACTCTCGGACCTTCCATCAATGAAAATACTAAGAACTTTCTCTTTCTCAAGTTCTGCAATGGTGCTACACTGAATGTATGTTGTTGAAACACTCGACACAGTCTCCCTTTGTAATCATTTACTGGCGCCGTGAACATGTATTATAGGAAGGGTTGCAGTGCAGTCTTGGAAACGTGACGTTGAAGTTTTGTGTCTTGACGTAAATTTTTTGCATGATGCTGTATTCAGCTTCTATGTTTTTTGCATTTCAGCAGCGTAACCTTTATTTTTCTCTTTTCAGGTTGATAATATAAGGGACATTGAAATATTTCATGATTGATGGTACTTCGATTCAACGAAATGACTAGCTACTTGAGAATTTTAACCAGCAGATAACTTGAATAAAATCACTCATAACAAAGAATTGTGCGTCACATACACACACACACACGTAAAACTCATGTTATTGACCCACAAGAGCCCAAAGGCGTCATTACACATGTACTTTTAATCTAAGTATTTTTCATTTTACAAAAAATCCTTTTGGAAAGATTTATATTTGATTTGATGTAAAATTATATCAGCTAATTTTATAAATTAAAGGTAAAGAAAACAGGTTTATAATTTTTTCGAATGTATTTTTCAACAGAGGATCTACCAGACAATTTTTAGTAAGTTGAATAAACCCCATATTCAGTTTTATTTACCGTTATTAGTATTTTTCACTCTAATCCAGTTTAATCGGCCTCAAATTAAGTTTCATTTACCTTCACCCTGTTTTTCCTCCCCTAATTCAATTAACCCATTTCTCCAAATTTCAAAATATTCATGCCCATTTTCACAGTTTTCCAAACCTAGCTAATGATTCAAGCCAAGAGGTTCACCAGTTTTCAACATTTCATTTGGAATTTGAAATCCTGAACAGCTTCTTAAGATTCACCCACACTCATGTGCCATTTCTCCTATTGTGGACCATTGACTATTGTGGTGCTTCGCGCTGGCGATCTGAGAGAATGTCCTCCGAATTCAACCGCCGTAACATGAACACATGCTCTCTGTAACACTTTACAGTAAACGATCGTCTTCGGAAAATTTTTCTTGAGTTCGTCATTATTATAACATTATTAAATCTAAGCAACAACATACTGTGTGAGTAACTGGTCATCAACCAATTAATACGTTTATGAGGTTGTGGATGCAATCGAGCTTAAATGAAATTTCAAGCATTGAAAAGGGACCTCAACAAATGTAAACAGCCATCTCGCCATGTGTGGTGACGTTGTTTGATGATGGATTTCTACCAGAACGATCTACATGTGAACAATGTATTAGCCTCTTTTTACTCACCCTGTTAAAGTTCCCCTGTTAAAGTTCCTGTTACCAGATGGCAGAAGATAAGCTGTAACAAAGCGTGGCTAATGAAGCCGGGTAGAAAGTATTTCTAAAGCATTTCTTTACCAGTACTTCGAATTCAGAAGTGTGTTTTCAATTATTTTTTATTAAGCTTTGAGATTGTAAATAACATCAGAACATTTCGTAATGAATTAGTGCACTTCTTCAACGTTACTCAAACTAAATTTCTCTGGTAACGTTGCTGGCCAGCTGTAAGAAGTTAGTATCTCGCACAAAGAGTATCAAATTTAGGGTCCGTGAATAAAGATTTAAGACCCAAGATAAAATAAAAACTGCGCTTTGAAAGCAATGAAGAAAGCGTTCGGCCAAATTCTACGCCTGAAAATGTGAAGGGGCAAACAAGCTCTATTTGAAGTCTGGAGCACACGAGGAATGCATGCGACCAAAAATTATGATTAGCTTTCTCAGACAACGTCCAATTTCATTAGTTATTCTGAAAAAAAATTTACTTGTGCTAGGATGCTCTGGAACAAGTTTACTATACTACACCTACTTTAGAATGAGTCTTAATTTTTTTGTGAACACTCATACAAATATCTAATAATTCTTTTTGTATTTGAAAAATAACTCATCATCAAGAAAACATTGTTATACAGCAGAAGAAAAAAAAAATTATTTGTAGGCCACTCCAGTTAATTTACCTAGTCCACTGAGACACAGCTTGACGCTCGAGATGGATTGTAGATTGACAGCCTCAAGTCCGCCGACTACGAGGAAGATTGTAACAGTGAGAGCAATGAGGTCATTTGACGAACTTTTCAACATCCCAAATTGACAGGCAAACATTGCTATACTCAATGGGTATTTTCGAGGCGGCAACACCGTCTACGAGGAAGATTGTAACGGTGAGAGCAATGAGGTCATTTTTCAAATTTTTCAACATCCCAAATTGACGGGCAAACAGCGCTAAACTCAACGGGTTTTTTGAGGTGGCAACACATTGGACTCCTGAAAACCTTCTATTCCTCTCATTGCGCGGACCGGGATAGACTCCTTGCCAACGGAAGTCAACTGTTCGCCAGCCATGCTGAGCCTCACAGCGAGAGGTGCAGATAGCCGAGAGCCCAGGTAATAACATCAATCATCGAAAATACAGTAATTTTTGCCAACGCTCGTGCCTGCGTTATGTAGGGTCTTTCAGATAAAACCGTAAAACCGTTCAAACTTAAAAATGCGGGTAGCTCTGATTCCTCTAGAAGTTGGCCAAATAGATGTGCGTCGCTTATGTTTAGATAACTATGAAGCCGTCAATTAATCTTCAAAGTTCGTGGCATAAGCAATGCGTGAAGTACCAATAGAAATGTTCAGCTATGTGTGAACTCGTCGCGCGGGTCAAAGTACAACCTTTATTGCAAAATCTCTTCAGTATCCTAGGCTGACAGTTCACGATGTTTGCAAGCGTTTTGATCAATCTGATTAAGATTGCAGAGCCATCCACACGCCAAGAAAAAGACTTTCAGCTTTCCAACTCGTCAGACTGAGCCCGTTGTAGTTCTATCTTTAGCCACAAATTGGATTCAAAGCTTGCACAAAGCTGCACAACAGCGTCACAGCCCTAAAGAAGGAAATAAAAAATACCTTGGAGTTGGAAATGGCAGAAGTTATCCGCACCGTGTCCATCTGTCGTCGTAACTAAAAGTGGTAATTTCGAATCGAACTTTTGTTCTGGTCAGTAAAATAAAATCAATAATGATTTAAAGTAGTATGTCACTTTTCCTTGCGCCATTGGGATTTAAGAATAGAAATAGGAATGGCCTGATTTATCCGAAGACCCTGTTTCAGAATAAAATTGTAAATGCTGTGACTTATCCAGATTACCTTCAGAAATTCTTTCGAGAGTTTTCCTTGTTTCTCTGGACTGTTTTATTCTTTGCCACAAATTTACGTATCTCGTCATTGCAAGCGAACAGAAGCGATATTTTAAACACAAACGCCGCTGTCACGCAAACGTAAGCGCGAAGCTCGACCAACTCACATTGACATTCAGGAGAGAAAGCAGCAGAAATTTTTTTGCCGTTTTGATTAGATTAGATTAGATTAGATTATTAGTTCGTTTAAACCTCCCTATCCGCCACAAAGGCGATCCAAAGAGAGGAAGGAGGAAGGCACCATTTAGGATGGAGTTAAGGAAAAATGGAATCTATGCAGAAAGGGCATAGAATCAATAAGTTGCGAAAGTAGATTATGAAACAAGATCAAAGTCGAAGAGGAAAGTGGGAGGTGCTGAGAAACAGGACAGCAGTGAACCGAAAAAAAGATGGTTCTTAACATAAGAAAAACATTTTATTTCAACAAAAAGAAGGCGGCCCCCACACATTTTCCCCCTGGGAGCGCTAATTCCCATAGATACAATAGTTGTATGCCCCTGAGGAGGTTTTTGCCGTTTATTTGAACATCTTTTTCCCCAATCAAGAAGTGAAAAGATTTTCTCCGCGTGGCATAGTTTTTTGCTGTAACATTTTTAAGCTCCAAATTAAGACTCATCCGAGATATTCAGGCACCTTAGTGTATAAGTAAGATTAAGAAATGACCCGTGTTTTTCGGAACACAGACCTCTTCTAAGACCGTATCTTAGACTAGTTACACCGTGTCTGAGACCGTGTTTTACATCTTACCTCTTTTATATATATACATTAACACTTTTATCTACCTTATTCCAGTCAAATCTACCCTAATCCAGTTCTATCTACAATGCACTGGTTTACTTGCTTCAAACCACTTCATCCATTTTTATGAGTCCAAAATTTCAAACTGGTTTTCAATTTTCAAAAAACCGACAGCATAATAAAATTGTATGATATGCAATCAAAAAGTGAGTACAGCTTTTTAGGTCCTGTGTGTACGTGGGATTGTATAATTTTCTAATAATTGGAACAGCATCTAAGTGCGTTCGAGCATCTCATCATGCACTACGACATTACTTGATGAAAGATCCTCATTAGAATCATCAGAATGGCGTAAAAGGAGGAGAACCGTCAACCACGTTCAAGAGAAGTTTTTACCCCATTTTTCAAGCATACCAAGTCGCTTCGAAGCCCCCCTAACACCTCTCCGCTGGCAGAAGACGCCATGGCCTCATACAGCGACACTCTTATGCCGGGATGATGGAAACAGTCTTCTTCTGTAAGAACTTTATTAAGTAAAGGCCAATTTCAACTTGAGTCTTGGGTTATCAAGATGACTACAATATAATTAGAGTATTTTTTCAACAAACTTTAACAAACTCACAGCAGAAACACCGATAACTGGACGGTGTGAAGCTACGATCACATAAAAAGAATGTCACATTTCAATATCTACAATGGACGAGGGTTGACATGATAAGACAAACCCCGCAGGAGGAGCTCATTAGTCCTGCTTACCTTTGAAAACAAAAATGTGCTAGAATGTAGCAAAAAGTAATGAAAATGTCAGAACTTTGCCTCAAATAAGATGAAAAATAAGGCATCACATCAGTTAGATAAAAGCTCATTACTTTTGGTTGTTCAAAAAACGAACAAAATGATAACATAATGGAAAATTCACCGATGTTGTTAACACACGCATATAATTTCAAATTCTATTATTCCGCTCGCATTTGTGTTGCAAATACAGCTAAAGAAATAACTGCAATCGATAAAATGTCAATCTCTACTGATTGTAAAAGCTCAAGTCGGCACTAGTGACATCATAGTTATTCACACCTGAAGTAACTTGACGTCACAATTTCAGACTTTTTGTTTTGAGTTCACCCTGTTTAATTGTATTACTTGAGTTAGTCCTACATGCTTACACGACTTTGAGCTGATCTTCGCTATGGGTGTTAAATTTTGCAGTAATCCAAAAGGGATCGAGCTCAAGCCCCAACCAAAGATGTCGGCTTTGTTGACTCAACTGCGGACTACGAGAAGACTGGCATGCAGGAAAATGAGCAACATGCCAATGACCAGAGGTGGGCATTAGCGCTACATGTAGCGGTAGCGTTGCTATATTTTGAGTGACGCGCGAAATCAGTAGCGCCCGCTACATATTCAAGTAGCGATACGAGGTTTTGCTGCTTCAGCGCTACCGCTACATTTGCAATTTATTCATAATGATTATAAAATAAAACTCAACAAAGGATTTAGGTGTAATGCCGTTAACTTGTTACCAATGTATAATCGTATAGGTTGTTCAGCGTTCTATCCACACCATAAATTAATCTGGTATCAAGATGAATGTAAACTAGACATGTTAGACAAGAAATGATCTCTCTCGTCAATGAAGAACTTTCAGGGAGACTCACACAGACTACCAGCAGTAGCAGCGAGGAAGAGAAAACGGCTGATTCGTTCTTTAATGAACTACTGAAAACACGAAAACACCGCCACGTCAATGAAGGAAAACAATTAGTAAAAAAACTATTTGGAAGGTCCGGTGAGCACTGCTTTGATTTTTCCTGAATCCTTTCTCTGCAAACCGTGCATAGAGACTTTTGCACACTACAACACGTCAATCCCTTCTAGTGCTGCAGTGGGGAGGATGTTTTCCTCAGGGGAGGAAGTCCTGAAACCAAAGCGTGCAAGCTAGTCAGAAAACCATCTTGAAATGCTGGTATTTCTAAAAGGCAAAGTTTAGTAACTAAATTGAAATATCGTCCCGTGTAGTTTCCACGCAACCACTACTATTTTATCTCTCATGCCGTTTATTTCGAATGAAACTGGTTGAGTCTCTGTTTCCTTTATTTATGTTTGTTGATAATTTGTCCGATTGATTGAAGTAGACATTCATGTAGGGTGGGTGAAATATGAAACTAATAAAACATTTACCTACCTCACCCTCACTAGCTAAGTTAGATTAATTGCAAAAAAATCATATTAAATTTTTCAAAATGTTTAACTCTTGAAAATTTTTTACGAGTTAATGTCAATAGTGTAACAATAAATATTTAGAGTTTTTTGATACTTTTGCCATTGTAGCGCCTAACGTAGTGCTACAATCAATTAGAGCGTGTAGCGGTGGCGCCCGCTACATTCCCAAGTAGTGCCGCCCAGTTCTGTAAATTTCGCTGTATTTTTCTATACTTCTGATCTCATTCAGACCGAACCAACCAAAGCAAGGCTTCCCGTCTCGTCTTGAGGCAGAGCTCTGCAAGGGTTGCGGATACGCAGAAGGCTGGGTATCGTAGAAGTAAGCTGCACCTTGAAAATATTTCACAGAAACAAAGATTTATATCCTTTCTCTTATTTTTTAACATTGCTATGTAAAGGTTGTTATAAAAAACATTTGGCATTAGTGTCCCATGAAATTTATTTCATGAAAAATCAGAATCAGCTCGACCAAATTTCATTTAAAAGTACGATAACAACGTTGATCCGATTATTTGTACCTTACTGCAACGGTGAGAGCATCATTGATGTACTGTTACTTGAATTCATTTACGTCGACGTTTTAGATTTTTGCTACTCGTCAGTTCTCAACAACGACCTTTGCTCCACTTCTATCAAGAATATTGGAACATTGAAACAGAAGTTCGTCATTGCATGGGGGCGAAAACAAATCGTTACTGTCACAGGCATAATCATCTTTCCAAAGAAATTTATTGTGAAATCGAACCCTTTTTTGAATGAACGTTATTGTGAGTTTATTGTGAGTGTTTCGTTTCTTAAGTTGTTACTGACGGAAGTGAAAAGATTTTACTGAGCAGTTTCGCTCCTGTTGATGAAGTAGTCCTAATTCGATGCTCGCTCTCTATGCTCGGGAGTGAATTTCAAAACTGTTGAGAAGCTAATATGACGGGAGGGAAGCAGTCATTGCATTGATAATTAAATTGCTCTAGTTGCTCCACGGGTAACTTTAGTCACAAACACGAACACAGATATGACTCAATTGGCAGGAGAAAGTTTTTTTATCTCCATATTCCTGCTGTCTTGTTCTTTCTATAACAGTTGATCAAGTCGTGTTAGTTCGCCGAAAATACGAAACACTAAAGTCGGGTGAAAAACAGGAAATCACACTAAACCTCGAAAAAGTGTCGTATAGCAGATACGCTCGTGCGCAAAGGACGGAATGGGAATGGCTGGCATTGAAGGTCATGCCCAACAGTTGAACTCTTACGACCTTCTGCAAAGAACATTCAGTAATTTAGTAGAAGAGTTATACGTCAACGCTAATTCAAATGTCAGCACTATTTCATATGGTGAACGAACGAGGACCGACACAACCAGCGCATCTCCCAATGTCAACTAGACACCAGAGCGCCAACTCCCTCAGTGGCTCAGATTGAGGGGGTCATCCCAAGATTTCAATTTTTTTCCTCCGATTCGTTTGAAATTTGGCCAAGATTTGTATTTGTTGAAAATAAACATATTTTACTCCTGTAACTTTTTCAATTTAGGCGTTATTTTTTAAAAAATTCGAAAAAATTGTTTTTTGGTACATTTTTATGGATATTTCAAAAGCTGATAAGTCATTGAGTTTTTATGCTAGAACGAAACCAAACACAGTTTTAGAATCCTTGAAGCATTTTTAAAAAAAATAGGGTAGAAAATATTTACATCTGTAAATTTTTTTTATTATATGCGATATTTTATCACTAATGAAATATACACTAATTTTGGGTTTTGAGGTTGATAAAAAAAATTTAACAATCTGGAAGTTTGCTACCATACTTTTGTTAGAAATGCTCCAAGGATTCTAAAACTGTTTGGTTTTGATCTAGCATAAAAACTCAATGACTTATCAGCTTTTGAATGTTGAAAGTTAGAGGTTTTGAGTATAAGCAATAAACAAAAATTTTTGTTGAAGTGTAATATAATGGACAATTTATGTAATTGAATGCTGTTTTCATTTTTATTTCGATAATCTCCATGCATAACTTCATATTCACACTGTGAATTGTACGTGAAAAAAAATTTAAGATGTATAAAAATTATTTAATTTTATATATGTAGTCTGATTCTTTTGAAATTTGACTATTATACGTAACTTTTTAAAAAAGAAACACAATTTCTTCTATTCAATTTCAGATTCAGGCCTTAGTTTTTTGAAAAAATGGGACATATTGGTTTTTTAGTTCATTTTTATGAATATTTCAAAAGCTGATAAGTCATTGAGTTTTTATGCTAGAACAAAACCAAAGACAGTTTTAGAATCCTTGGAGCATTTCTAACAAAAGTACGGTAGAAAATTTTTACATTTCCCGTGTTGTGTTTTTTTTTATATGGGGTCGAAATGTGGTCGAAAATTCAGGATTTTTGGTCCCCTTACCCCCCCCCCCCCTGGGGAGGGGAATTTAGTGTCCCTAGCGCCATAAAATTTTAGGACCGAATAGTCCACCACCTGAGGGTTCTTTTCCAACAACAAAGCAAAAAAGCTCACCGGACCGACAGGGGCCTGGGTTGACCCCCTTAACGTACGAAAATCTCTCACATTAATTCAAGTTACGAAACGTTCATGTCGCGATAAAAGATATACCAAACTTTAATGACTGGCCGAACTGCAAACTCCAAAGGCCGAAAATAATGAAGCACAGCAAGCTTCTTGGTGTCCAAATGTCTAGACGTCAAATAAATTCACCAATTCAAGAACTCTGAAATGGAAATTTGTAACTGTAACTTTTAATTTTATAAAAAGTTATTACGTTAATTACGACTCCCTGACCACAACATAGGCAATCTGAAGAGAGCTAAGAGAAGGAACCAATCAGAACGGATTGTAGGAAACGAAGAATCTATGCCCTAAGTGTATTCCCACACTGGAGACCCTGTAACTAGAAACACCAAGTTGAGAAGTAAGAAAGGACAAGAGATGGTAAAGACGGTATGAAAACTTAAAGAAGCGAAGTGAGTGGACACGAAAACTTGCCCCAAAATCAATTGCCTATCCTATTCCTCTTGAGGGGGCTTTGCACAAAAATCTTCAAGACAGATATTGGCTTTCAATCTCCGAATGCAGCTAGATAAATAATTGTAATTGATGAATTATCAACTTGCACGGATTGTAAAAGCGCTAGTTGACACAAGTGACATCATAGTTCGCACGCGAAGTAACATGATGTCACGATTTCAGACCACTTGTGTTAAGTCCCCAGCGGTTTAATTGTATACCTTGAGTTAGTCGTACACGCTTTCACAACTTAGTCCTACATGCTTGAGCTAGTCTCCTCTGTGGTGCTAAATTTTGCAGCCATCCAAGAGAGATCAGGCACAAATCCCAACACGCACGTTTACAGAAGGCGAGTTGAGCACATTTTGCGCGAACAACATCACTCATAGATGATTGAGCCAAGACTTGGCATTGAAAAATAATTGAAGCGTAAATTGGTATCTGTACGTTTGACCAAAACGCATTAGAAGTTCAAAAATAATGCAGAAAATGTTTTCAATCGAATTTACCCGCATGCATGTGGTTTTCTGGAAGGAAGTGAAGAGGATTAGGAAAGGACAGGTGGAGAGTGAGGCAAGAGTGAAGGATGCAAATGGTAGGCTGCTAGTGGAGGGTTGTGATGTGAGGAGGAGATGGGCGGAGTATTTAGAGGAACTGCTAAACGTGAAAAATGATAGGGTTGTGAGAGTGGTAGCTGTTGGAAGTGATGTTAGAGTGCGTGTGTTAGGTGAAGTTAATAGAAGTGGAATAAGAAGTGTAGAAGTGAAAAGTGCGTTGGATGTGATGAAAAATGGGAAAACACCGGGTATGGATGGTTGCACGGTTGAATGTCTAAAGAAAGGAGGAAATGTGGTTGTAGAATGGTTGGTGCGTTTATTTAATGTGTGTTTTGGGGCTAGTAAAGTGCCGTTTGATTGGAGTAGCGCGTGTGTAGTTCCGTTGTACCAGGGGAAAGGTGACAGGTATGAGTGCAGTAATTTTAGAGATATAAGTCTACTGAGTGTCGTTGGGAAGCTGTGTGGAAGAGTTTTAATTGGAAGAGTGAGAGTGATGACGGATCGTGTGCTGGCTGAAGAACAATGTGGTTTTAGAAGTGGCAGAGGTTGTGTGGATCAAATGTTTGCTGTGAGGCAGGTAAATGAAAAAAAATTGGCGAAAGATAAAGATGTATATTGGGCTTTTTTGGATCTAGAGAAGGCGTATGACAGAGTGGACCGTGAGGCTCTGTGGCAAGTTGTGAGCTTGTATGGAGAGGGTGGGAGACTGTTGAATGTGATCAAGAGTTTCTACATTGACAGCAGAGCATGTGTGAGAGTAGGAAATGAGGTGAGTGAGTGGTTCCCAGTTATGACAGGTGTGAGACAGGGATGTGTGATGTCGCCGCGGATGTTTAATTTGTTTATGAATGGTGTGGTGAGGGAAGTGAATGCCAGAGTGTTGGGAAAAGGTGTGCAGTTGGTGGGACGAAATGGTGTGTATTGGGAAGTGTGTCAGCTGTTGCTGCAGATGAGACAGCGCTTGTGGCTGATTCAGAGGAAAAGTTGAGGAGTCTGGTTGCAGAGTTTGTTAGAGTGTGCGAAAGGCGTAAACTGAGGATAAATGTGAATAAAAGTAAGGTGATGAGATGTTCTAGAGGTGGAGTGTTTGGAACTTTGGATGTGAGGATGAATGGTGAAGTGTTAGAAGAGGTAGAGTGTTTTAGGTACCTCGGGTCGGATTTGGCTGTTAAGGATGGTATGGAAGTAGAAGTGAGACATCGAGTGAGTGAAGGCTGTAAGACATTGGGTGCAATGATGAAAAAGTTTTTGAATGCAGGAGTTTGAGTATGAATGCTAAGAGGGGACTGTCTGAAAGCTAGATTGTGCCAGTTTTGTTGAATGGAGCAGAGTCCTGGTGTTTGAGAGTAGCTGAGAGGAGGAAGATGGATGTGTTTGAGATGAAGTGTTTGAGGAGCATGTATGGAGTGACAAGGAGAGATAGGATGAGGAATGAGTTGGTTAGGGGGCAGACGGGGGTTGTCAAAAAGCTGAGCAGGCGAGTGGATGAAAGAGTGCTTGGATGTTTGGGCATGTTGAAAGAATGAATGTTGAGCGGCTGGTGAAAAAGATTTATATGTCGGAAGTGAGAGGTATTAGAGTGCGAGGTAGACCACGGATGAGTTGGATGGATGGGGTGAAGCGTGTTTTGTATGAAAGGGGTCGGTCGGACTGTGGATTTGGCGAGAGGGATGACTGCGGACAGAAGTGAGTGGGGGCAGTGCATAAGAAGGTAATTTTATTTTTGACGCTGTACTGGGAGCTTGCCCGCGTGTGATGGGGTTGACCTGTCCTGTGCGGAGGGAGGGGCTGCACTCAATGAAGCAGTCGGGGTAAACCAGCTATGGCTGTCGGGTCTGACTGTGGAAGGTGGTTGTGCTGGGCTGCTACTGATTCTGGCAGTTCTGGTGCGGCCAGTGCTGCCTCTCTCGCTTCCTAGTGACTAAGGGTGATGATTGTGGCCTGCTGTCGGCTACCCTCCCATAGGGAGGAGAGGCCTGGTATATGTATGCATGTGTAGCAATGCCTGCTGTCTTTCGGTATTGGATTTAGTTTACAAATTAAGAATTATGAACGTGACAGAACTGTTAGAAAAGCACGGTACACGATATTTGATAATCACGTACGAATACAACCAGCCCCGCACAGCAAGCAAGTGTTCATTAAAGTGCTTGGAAGTTCGAGACCACATTTATGGCTAAATTTATATAACCTTGCTCTGTTAGACATGAACTCATTTACCTCGGGGAAAAAATAGTAATAAACTCAGTTAACGACAACTTCGGTCAGAGACTATTTATTTGTCTCTTTGGTAGTTTACCAAAGTTCCCTTCATGTGGGTGTAATTATGATTTCATAGTAATATTAGTAAGAGTAACTTAAGCCCGTTAGCTTAATAACTCGCACCATATCGCATTAAGGGTTACAATTTCAGGCGACACCTGTTCCACCTCCCCCTTTTAACCCTTGTGGTCCGTAGACCTGTTTTGGGTACTTCTTAATACCATCACTATAAGAAATCGAGTCCCAGAGACTCGCAACTGATCAGTCATGAAAATTTGGAATGTTAAGAAACATCTTAATTTTGGTGAATTTTTGACTGATTTGTGGTTTTTTTTTTTCTAACTGATTTGTGTTTTATGTGTTTTTGCATGTTATGTAGGGTATTGTAGTACGTTAGTAACATGCGTTGATGTCTTAGTACACATAGAAATTGCGTGTTCCAACAGCACGAGCGGGTTGCTTCAAAATTTTGTATGCCTTATAAGCCATCGGCAAAGCTGGGCGTTATCGCGATTAATTATCGCGACACTTTATCGCGATAACGATTTCGGGTTATCGGTTATCCGATAATTTTTTCCCGAGTTATCGATTTATCGGTATCGCCGATACTTTTGGTTCCAAACTATCGATAATCGATAATTTCAGTTTTTCCTTCTGGGATTCGACATGACGGGGCGGGACGAGTTCGGGACAATTACTATACGTGTAGGATGTACGTGTTATGGTGTAATAAGGTTGGCCTCTTTTGTGGCCTTTTTGATCATAAGTGTGGCCTCATGTGGACTGGGACATCTGGCAACCAACATCGTTATTGCTAGTATCGGAATTTTGGATTTATCGATTCATCGGTTATCGATTATCGGCGATAAATTTTTCGCCAATTATCGATTATCGGTTATCGCCGATAAGGTTTTCGTTATCGATTTATCGGTTATCGCGATAACGTTTTTTCGTTATCGTGCCCACCACTGGCCATCGGTCATGTGTCTGAGTTGTGTGCCACATTTTTGTGTTTGAGTTGTATGCTGATGTGTGTTGTGTTTGTGTAGGGTGTGTATCAGCGGTTTTTGGATGGGCCTGAGAAAAAGAGATTTAGGATAGAATCTTGGGACGAAGGAACGTGAAAGCCAATGGTCAAACCACAAGAGGGTGATTTACTACACACCTCATGAGCTTGAGGGAACCATTTCCAAAAACTTGAAACTTTTTTTCTATTGGACGTACGTCTATGAAAATTTGCAGACCACTAGACCTCCAAATCCGTAACAACTTTTATAAATGAAGTTTTTTTCATTTGGGGTATAGAAAATTAACTATTCCTTGTAATAAAAAAAATATTTATCTATATTTTTCATAATATCTCCGAAATTTACAAAGCTAGAGCAATGCGGTTTGTTGCATTTGAAAGTAAAATGTGTGCCCTAAAAATTTTATTAGTGATTTTTTTTATTTATTTCATTCCGTATATATATGAATTTTTTTGACAGAGGTAGGGTAAAAGTTATAATTTTAGGGTAAAAGTCTACGGAAAGTGTTACATAAAGTTTTAGGAAAATCCGTTGATGCAATTTTTAGAGCACACAATTCACTTTCAAATGCAACAAACCGCATTGCTCTAGCTTTGTAAACTTCAGTGAAATTATAACAAACGTTTTGAAAACTTATTTGTTTGATAAAACATTTTTAGATTCAAAATGCTTCTCCTCCTACAGTTTTTAAGCTACAGTGATGATTTTAGCATCATTGGATGCGGAAAACCAAGAGCTTGTCGAGAAATTAAATAGTTTTCAAAGTTCATTTTTTTTCCAAAGTTATGACGTCATTAGTTTGAATTTTTTCAAAATAAAAAATTTGTTCTCTAATTTTACATTTTTTTAATATAAAGTTGGAAATTTGAGGAAAAGCATTCAATTTTTTGGAATGTCCACGTTATTCTGCGTTCAATGATACCAAAATCATTACTGTAGCTCAAAAACTGTTAGAGCAGAAGCATTTAGAAAACCCCCCAAAAATGTCGTTTTCTATGATTTCCCATTTTCTTTTCAAGAAAATCGCATTTTGTCACGACAGAAAAATGATTCTAAATTGCATTTCCTATCAGTAAACCAAATTTTATTGCTCTAGGTTCAAAAAGGAGAAAAAAGGTCCGTAAGGGGGATGCTTTCCCCCCCTTCTGGGGGGCGCTAGCTCTGGGATACGTTCCTGATATTTCTACAGACATTTGGGGACATATCTCAAACTCTTTTAAAGTAATAAAACAAAAAATCGGGAAAATCTATTTTTGGCTGGAAATTTGCGGAAATGGTTGCCTTGAGGGTTCGGGAACGAACAACGGTCTTCATGAATTTTGTACAGGATGTCGACTCAGCAGGACACCTAAAGCGGCCCATAGTCGATCAATTTTATTGTCAATATAATTGACAATGATGAATATTGACAATCATATTGATCGTCTGTGGGCTTGATTAACGACTGTCAATTAATTGACTCAATGTATTGACGCAATAAAATCAGTTTGAGTTTATAGACGGTTAATTTAATTGTCCATATAATTGACAATGATGAATATTGACAATGATATTGATCGTGTGTGGGCTTGATTGACGACCTTCAATTAATTGACTCAATGAATTGACGAAATCAAATCATTTAATTTTTTATTGATGGTTAGTCAATATATTGAAACTTCCATTTGGACACGTCAATACATTGCGTCAATATTTCATTCTGAGCTCTGAAAGTCGTAGTGTATACACCTAGAAATACTTCGAATTTTATTTTTGTGTACATGCAAATCTGTTACTTCTTGCATGCTGGAGTGCGCTGCTACAAATATACGGTACTTTTTATGTCTTATATATTAAAAGTATCATTTGAATGTAGTGAACTAATTTTATTCATAATTATTAGCCTTTTTATAGGCATTATGTAGAAAAGTCATAACTTGGTACTTTTTCCTTGGAATCTGCTACTTTCGTACGGCTAAATGTGGCACTTTTAACAAAATACGTAGGGCAAGTTATGGCAACCCGGGCTGAGGGTGCTTACATACCAAAAGACTGAAAGCGAGAAAGCAAGCGAGAGAGAAAGATGTCGGCAGGATCTATCACACGCAAAATAACAGCCAGTTTGCTCCTAAATGTCATGGAGAGATGTCTATAACAGAAACGAGCTGTACAAGCATGCGTTTGTAGCGTTGAATTTCATTCCTGCTTCATCCCATTGCTTTGAAACTTGTAATCTGTCCCTGTGCTTTGGATTTTTTTTTAGTTTAAAATGCAAAGTACAGCATTAACTTTTGATATCAGAAGTTCAGTGTATGCTGGAGGAATTGAGCAGTACGCCACCCTTATCGACATCTCACCGCTCACTGCCGGGCAGCCAAAGGCTTTTCGCTGCAGCTCTCAAGCGTGAAACCATCTTCGAGTCGGTTTCTTGCTTCAGCCAATCTTCAGTCTTTCTCGCTCGCTCTTTTGCTTGCTTGCAGTGTGTGCACTGCCATGGGAATCCATGTTAATCAATTCAAGCTCGCTTGCTTTCTCTCATCGAATCTTTTCGTGTGCAGGCATCCTGACACTCTAGGTATGTAAAGACAGATCTAGATGTTTTTGGCTTGAACCTTGCTGTAAAGTTTGGAATGTAGATACTAGCTAAAGAAATCTTGAGAGTTTTTTGGCTTGCTTGACATGATCTTCTGGGAATAACTCTTAAGCGATGCAAATGATATCTCACTCTAAACTAATATAATGAATTTGCTGTAATGACTGGTTTTCATCAATTACATTGATGAAAAGATTGACGCCGTATGTGGGCAGCAAAAAATCTCAGCAATATATTGAGTCAATGATATTGACAATTAAATTGATCGTCTATGGGCTCAAACTGATTTTATTGCGTCAATACATTGAGTCAATTAATTGAAGGTTGTCAATCAAACCCACATACGATCAATCTAATTGTCAATATTCATCATTGTCAATTTTATTGACAATAAAATTGATCGTGTATGGGCCGCTTTAGTGGGCAAAAAAAATCATCAATATATTGAGTCAATGATTTTGACAATAAAATTGATCGTATATGGGCCGCTTTAGTGGGCAAAAAAAAATCATCAATATATTGAGTCAATGATATTGACAATAAAATTGATCGTCAATGGGCCGCTTATCACTCAGGCCTTAGAAAACAAAGGGAAAAGATTTAGAGTCGAAATTCACGGAGAAAGATCTCAAGTGGCACTCAAAGACGGCGGAGTCGACTACGTTCTCGTCAGAGGGGCTTATAGCCAACGTAATAAGCAGGATACCCTAGGAGGGAAATTTCGAAGTGTAGAACCGCCAATGAAACAGCCATTTCGACTCAGAAGGAGGGTTTTGGACGAGTACTGCTGGAATCTCTGATGAGCCTGATTGGTCAAACATGAAGAAAAAGGACAGCCTTCAAGCACACTTAGATGTAGCTTATCGAATGAGTTCAGTGTGCGCCGAGAATCGTCAGAGAAAGTGCGTCATAACCAAGCGTTGCCTGAAAAATACTTCTTTGATAAATATGTGGATATAACGTGCGTCGAAATATTTATATGCAAAAACTAAACAAGTTAAAATTTTTATCGGTAATTGAAGTTTCTCCATCTATTTTTACAGAGAAAAGGAATTCAAAAATGAGTCCTGGGTGGTCGAAGAAAAAAGAAATCAAATGTCATCGGGAGTGTGAGAGCTAGTTTTTTTACAAGAGATGCATTTGAAATAAGTGAAATAGAAATTTAACGACATTCATTGAAGTTAAGATTAAAATATTGGGAGTGAGCATAACTTGGGCGAAAAGAAGTAATGGGTAAATTTTGTAATTTTTGCAGGAGGGCGGTTTTTTGCAGTTCTCCATAGAAAAACATCGCTTTTGTTTCCTTTTCTACTTAAAGGAAATCTACGAGAAGCTGTGAATACGGTCGTCGAAAGACTTTTCTGAACTATGAATAACTCAGGGAGTCTGAACTGAAGCTGTGGCTGTGCAAGTGTAACTGTGATCGGGGTGATGAAAGCGTTCGGTGCTGCTGGAAGCGCAATGATAAAATAGGTTTTATTCTATCATGTTTAGAGCTGTAGCTAACGTAAAGGGGGCTGGCCAGCCATCCAATTCCGTTAGTGGAGTTAGTGTGTTGCAGAGGGTAGCAGGTTTGAGGAATTGATATTTGCATTATTCCTCATAAAATGTCCATTGTATGTTAGCTCCCTAAACGTGTTGGATGACTCACTGCCGAAATCATAAAATTAGGCGAAATTCACGGTGTATAATAAACCCAATGTCGGAAGCAACATCTCTCATCGTCACAGATGCGCATAGAACCGCGCTTGCGTAGGTGGTAATCCTTCACATCGGTGAGTACCGCCCTTGTTTTAGTATGTGTGACGTACATGTTTCTTAATTCAATTATTCGTGTATTTTTGATTTGCCTGTATTTTTTTGTATATCATGATTTCATGGAGGAATGCCAATTTCTCATTTCCGAGAACCCGGTCTCCTTGTTAATGTAAATTAATAAAAGGCAGGACACATGTCTCGTGACAGAGCATTTCAAAGATTTTGATTGACTTTGAGGATGGAAGAGGATCATCAGGGGCTTAACTTCATTGATAGTAGATAGTTCCAGCTACCCACCATCACTTTGACCGAGCGCCCGACTCGTGCTAGAACTCTCTCTCGACAGAGAGTTGAGGACATCAGCAGTGCGCTCGGCCATTTGTTCATCAGAGTTCAGGATGAGTGACTTCAGATCAGATAGAACGCTCTCCTCTCGACCTGACTGGAGCCGAGGAGTGCCGACTCTTTAATCAAAATTCCAAGATAGTGTCCGTCACACCTGGACTATCTCCACTCGCCCACTTTCACCTTTACAGATTTCCGAACACATTGATTTCTTTGACAAATTCCAGCACTCTATGGATAGTCCGCCGTCCCGCAAGAAATTTTCCTCAGTAACACGGGGAATGACTCAGAATTTAAAAGCAAATCATTGATTATTAAGATCATTTTCGTAAAACTGTTCAAGCAAACGTCGTAAGTGCATTTAACTTTCATCAAGAATTTTCTACCCAAGTCGCACAATCCAATGTATCGAAGATCCAGAACGTGTACACCTCACTGACAGGTGACCGCTTTGTAGCAGGACGGAGGCAAAACTCTCCTTTCATGGACCTTGTAGACCGAGAAGTCCATTCCCACTATGACATGAAGTTATTTCCCGTAAATACAGTTGATGCGAATAAGTTTCTGGTGCTATAAAAATTGTTCTATTGTGATAAAAGTCTAGCTTTAGAGCCAAGAAGCCTGCCTGCCCTTCGTGCCAGACTTCATAACGAGTGCTGCGGCTTCCGAGATGAAGGGAGAAAGGAAAAAATTCATTGCAAAAATTTACTGAACTCTCACAGGAATTACTCTTTAAAAACTTTAGCTTGTCATAATTGTAAAACTGGAGCTGGGCATTATTGAGCCCCCGTTGATTTTTATTTTTTCTTCGACATAAAACTACTGCAATAAAAAGTTTCGATATTGACAAAATATCTTTAGTGCCGCGATATTGTGATGAAGAACATAGCGCTGTATAATTACCTTTAAGAAATTCGTATAATTCTAGATAATTAAATGCGATTCGTAAGTACACACGAGTATCAGACGTGAAGAGGTAAGACAATTCAAGTTATTCATCGCGTTCACAACCATTAAACACGAGTAAGAGACCAAGGCTTCCCATGCTCATGGTGCAACCGCGCTGCAATTCTCCCACGGAACCATCCTGCCGAACACAGTTCGCCTCGCCTCAGCGACATGGAGTTAAACACAATGAACGTACATCAAATATAAACACGAAATTTACATTCAGATCAATGAAGGAGACACAGTCTACACCTAAACCAAGTGGAGCATGCATCCACTAGATTGAGAATTTATTATTAGTGATTTTCGCATGATTTAAAACGCAGCTCGTTACACTTATAGACCGTGCGGCACAGAACAAAAAGTTGTAAGATTGCCGCGGAAAAGATACTGAAAGAGCGGTAATAATGCGCCTCTCTCGTAAACTAGTTAGCCCCAATACATTTTAGCTTTTAACCACCGGAACTTCCACATAATCACAAATTCATTTAGGGCCTCTTATTACCAGTTTCTCAGCTGACCATAACTAAATTACTTCCTCCAAACTTGCAGACACCCAGACTAGGACGTAACTCGTCAGTAGGATCATGAGAGCTCACACCATTCCAAATCTGCGAGCATCAGCCGCACTCCTCAAACGTTGAGTCCTCTAACTACAAACCATAATAACCATTAATAAAAAGTAAACATTGGCCTATGATGAGCATCCCTAACGCACAAACACAATAAGATATATAGTCTAGCAGTAAAGAAAAGAACTAAAATAGTCGTATGAACTCAAAACAAGACATCACTTCGGCGCTCACTGCACAGCTATACATCGAACATCCACAGACGATTGTAAGGAAGAACGAATATAATCTCCTTCAGGCCGTCCAGCTGGAGATGCGCAAGCGTCCAGCGAGAGTACAGTTGGAGCGTCACCATCATTCATCGACGGGGCTGCTGGAGCGTCACCATCACCCATCGACGGGGCTGCTGGAGCGTCACCATCACCCATCGACGGGGCTGCTGGAGCGTCGCCATCACCCATCGACGGGGCTGCTGGAGCGTCGCCAGCACCCATCGACGGGGCTGCTGGAGCGTCGCCAGCACCCATCGACGGGGCTGCTGGAGCGTCCGACGGGGC
>JACJUY010008160.1:5457-19836 GCA_014220935.1 Platorchestia sp. MABIK
TAAAACATGAAAGTCAAGTCCATCTTTTCCATTTCAAAGAAGAAAGAAATGACAAACTTCAAAGGGGTGATATGAATTATTTCACAGGTTTTGTAGAGTTGTTTATGATGGAGATGAGCTTTTTGTTCCGATCCCCGAGTGTTGACTGTGGCTAATGAATTGATAGAGACTTGTATTCCCACATACTATGTAAAACAATGACGTCCACGACCACAACCCAAGTATACTTTCAGTCAGTCATACCTACAGATTAAGGTGAAACAAGGGACGTTCATAAAATTGATGAATTATCGGCAATAATCCAAACTCTTAGGGTATGTTTGGACCACAGTATAACAGTACGTCAAGATCATTCTTTAACCCTTTCATGCCCAGGCAATTATAGAAAACGTGGCTAACGTGTTTTGTACATCAGTTACTCTCTGACAGTCGTAAAAAGGGGTTGTGAAACAGTGTGTTCACTCTGAAGGTGAAACTGCGTGTATATTAGTGTGATGTGCGACATTGTTATGGATAAATGGTATAAAATTTTAGCGTGCAAAAAAATTATATTTCAGTTATTTAAATAGCTTTAATGGTTCATTAAGCCTAGAAGTTTCTATTAAAATAGGGTAGAATAAATCACATTAGGGATAATAGAAATCGAACATTTCTCGCAATCGAATAATTAATGACCAAACTCGAAAAATAACCCTGCAAAAATCATTACACATTATACAACGTACTTTCATAGGTCTTGTTGAGTTCAACTGCCCTTGTCAGGTATTAAAGGAAAAGATGATGCTCTGGCCCAAGTCCTGAGTTTTTTCCTGTTCTTCATGACAAGTTTTTACAATTTTGTCCCCTAAGATGGCTGCCTTAACGCACTTAAATTTTCGGTTGCCGACAGATATCTTCAGTTGAACTTAGATTAGGAGATTTTAAAGGCTTGTCTGAAACCCTGCTTCTCATGCTGTACAGCAAATTTGAATTACATCGAGATGGGATTTTAAAGATATTATCTTGGGAGTCCATTAAAGTTTAATTTTATGAGCGGAAATATTGAGGGACTCAGAAAAAAAAACACCATATTAGCTTGAAATCAACGTCCCTTTAAACGCACGATGTTGCAATAATTCCCTTGACAGAAAGGAATTCATGCCACCTTGGGCATGCAGATGACGAACACCCTCATAACATGTTACTCTTCTCATCATGCTTCTTGGTAGACGAGTGTTCTTTGGTGGCGTGGAAGTATTCAGTACTCACTAAACAGTTAGCAACAAGTCGGATTTGATTTTATCTACGACGAAATATTATGAGAATTATTGTTATTTCTTTCTTTTAGAAAAGTATTCTAATCGTTTTTCGTGACGATTGGGACTTTTCCGGCAGTGAGCTTTTTCAAATAATTTAATAGAAAACATTGCCTGTGGTTAGCTGAGTTAGCTCCACACCCACTGATGCTATACAATCGCTTATTATTGCTGAGAGATCTTAAGGTGTTTCTTTACCATTGGTAAAAAGTTAGAGCGATCTCATTTTGATAACCTGCGTAAAGCATGCGCTCATTTCTTATTTGCTACTATTCTCTCAGATTTTAATTTCATAATATGACCTGTTTTGGTTAACATGGACGTCAATTTTGTCTGATATTCTCCTCAATCCAGGGCCACTCTCGTGTTGTTCAATAATCGTATTCCTTAACTGACTACTGAAGTCTTAAGCTTTCGATATCCTAAAATCCTAATCTAGGCTGATTCGATAATGTTAGTGCAATGATAAAGAGATATCGTTGTGGATTATCCGTGACAACGGAAACACATCGGGAAAGTACTTGACTATTTACCAAAACCATGTCTTAGGTGAATCTATAAGTTGATGGTACTAAACCGTAATATAAGCGTACAATTATTTCCTATTTCACGAAGACAAAAATAGGTTGAAATCGCTTGGTAATTGCCGTGTTTTTTGAGTTTCGTTGTTAAGTGGATGATTTCGAAATACAAATTGATGTTACGGACATTTTTTTGACCCACAGTTTTAAGTCGTTTCTTCGCATGTAAAACAGCTCTAACAGGTGCATGAATGGCACGTTTTTTTAGCATTCACCCTTGCCCTAGAGGAACAAGATGAGTTACCATGCAAATTTTTCAATAACTAAAAAACAGAGTTATTAATAGTTGTAGTTTCAAAAAACGTGTATCAGAGTACCAACACAGTAATGTTGTAAAATATCTCTCGATAAGGAATCGTAACGGTCAATTTACAATGAATTTTCTTAATTTCAAATCCCATAAAAAATTGACTCAAAGTGAAATCGCTTAACGATTAAAGTTCTTACCTTCAAAGACGACTCAGAGTCAAAAGAACCTTGTGTATCCATCAATATTACGGCCACCTGAAAAAAACAGAGGTGTTAGGATGCCTAAAACAATTGTGTTGCAATTCATAATTCTTGATCGAATGGCATTGTGCGTGAAATGACCAAATTTCATCTAAAATGTCAGTGAAATGTAACATACCCTCAAAAGCATCTAGGCCTATTAACTATTAAAAATTGAGTCTTGTTTTATGGGCATAGAACAATTTTTCACTCATGGCAAAGAACAGTAAATGAGAGAAATTGATTCATCAGTTGTTATCGAGGGGTGTCTCAATAAATGGCGCGGCCTTCTTTAGTTGAATACTTGTCCAAAATAAATTAACATTGTAGATCAACAAGAGGCATCCATGTATCACACCGATAGGTATATAATTATCATCTCCTATATAATGATGCACAGTTTGGTATTTGTTTATTTCAATAACCCCTCTTGTACTGTCCAACTAAATACCTGAACATGATATAATGACTGCATTTCTCAATTTTTTTCAAATTCAATTCATTTGTATTAACTAACATCCAATTCAATTTCACATAAACGCAAAATAGACGAATTAAATGAACATATAAAACGCGCACACACAGCTGGTTTGACAAAATATTAGGAATAAGCTTTGGCTCCAATTAAAACACAGTTATTTCGATGCCATGAGTGCATCATTTACGTACATATTCAATTGATAAGACATTACACCTTCGCCAATTCTTACTGTGATGTGAATCCCCGTGGAACCTGTTTCCTGAGACTAGAATGAGTTTCAAAAACTGACCTGTTGACCAGATGCAGTTTTCATGATGAAGGGTTTACTCCACATGAGGATGCCACTCGTTTCTTTTTGGTAGCCTTGACTCCAGTTCAAACCCTCCAGCGGACGCCTTGTGTCTCCTAACCAGTCTTGGGATCAATGGGCAGTAACCAAAGTCAGACTGACAAAAAGTTCCAATACGTGAGACATTCAAGAACTGAAATCTACTTGAAAATTTCAGTTTTATAGAAGCTTTTTATCGACGGGAAATTGTACGCGACGTTAGAACTTTAAGATTAACCATAGTCAATTACTTCACCTTTTGTCAGAAGAGAACTAAATCAAATTTTCAGTATTGTGGAAGTGTTTAATGATATGAGAGTATCTCGTTGAAAGTATATTCAGTTTAATTTTTTAAGCGCTAACTTACGAAGCATGTGCCTTCTTTCAGTTTTTTCCCTGTTTCCTCAGTAGGATTTGAGTTCGTTCCCAATCCCACCTTGCAAACTGAATGCCTAAATATTTTTTAATGCGTAAAAAATTAGATGTTCATGTAATTGCAATTAATTTATTCTGAAAGAACACATTCCAATGCAATCTTGAAAGAAAAATAAGAAAATTCGAAAAAAAGAACGCACGCGTAATGAAATTTATCGTTCAGAACAATTTTATAAATGAAGAAAAGCTCTTGCACACAAATCATTGTTATTTTCATAATCAGAGGTACAATAGCGTAATATTAATTTTTAGTTGATTTTTAAACATTTTATTTGATTCTGAATTGCTTCACTTTAACCTATTCCGATGGCATAAGAAACGTCGATGTCGATGACGAAATTTTTCCACAATAGGCAATAAAATGGGTGTAGATACTCGGAAGAAATATTTGAAAGTCAGTAATCCAATATAAAAGCAATGGTAATAGCACACAAATGAAAATAATTGTAAGGCTAGAGAAACTGAAGAAACAATTCATGGGGAAAAAGTTACTCGATGGAAACAAAGAATACTACGATTTTCACTTTCAAAATGATTTATTGACTGATATTTTCGAGTAGCAATCCATTCCCAGAGCACATGTCTTTAAAAGTAAAAATAGTTTACTATTCAGTAATTTGTCTATGTGGTACTGTAGATGACAGTACCAAACCTGAGTATGCAAGAAGTGTGTGTTGGTAATTAAAGTGTGCTCCAACTCCCATCTGAGAAGGCAAAAGTGCACACTTGGTGCATCCTCCTCGGATTATCGTCCTCTCGCAACTCGTCGACATGCAGCAAAAAGTTCCCTTAGTGTAGTGACATACTATGCGTTAAAACGCAGTTCCGTGAAAAGCTGCGGTAGCTGCAAATCCACCAGGACGTGTTGTCTTATGGGGCCTGACAAACTAGAGAAACCGCGACGCGGAAAACGCGCGCTGTATTTTTCTACCGCGCATGTCGGCGGGAGATTTATCGCAACCGCCCTGCTTCGCGGTTTAGAGCAGTCAACACATAGAAAGTAATAGCTAGTGACACATTTGACGCTCACAGTGCTGCGGTAAGCGTAATTCATTTCTAGTTTCCCATAGAATATCAGGAAAATATCCAGATATTCTTATCTAATATTTGTTATTATTTCACCTATCATCTATTATTATTATTATTATTTCATTTATCACTGTGATTTCTAATATTTTCCTAAAAACCAGGAAACTTGTCTCGGCCACGGTTGCATGGGTTCACGGAATTTCTTAATACACGAGGCATATCCAATAATCCTTCGCTTTCAGCAGCGCACACAGTTGTAATATTAATGAAATGCGAAACCTCCATTCTGTTCAGAGTTCCAAACAGCACTGAACGAAAAAACGCGCTACAACCTTCACTGATTCCGCTCCAATGTCTCACATAAATTACATTTGCGTTTTTTAAGCGCGCGGTTGCGGTAGCAGTTTCCCGCTACCGCAACCGCATAGTATGTCATAACACTTAGCTTCTTTTACGTTCCCCTAGAAGCTTGGACGACGCAAGTGCAAACAATTAAAAAGATTCTTCAAGTCTTGGGCAATGAAACGAAGCACCAATAAGGAATAAGTATGACCACTTCAAGTCAGGATGAACCTCAGTCCAGAGTGTCACGGTCTGGCAGGCCATTCACGAGCAGAAATGAAAGATTCAATACGAATGTACAGCGATTGGCGTTGGAAATCATCTTTTAATCATCAGAAAGATTGTTGAAGAAGTAGGAATAAGTACAGGATCAGCTGAAACTGAAAACAGCTGAAATTTAAATTTGAGCTTCACACTGAATAGCAGGAAGAACTTTGCCTATAAAGGGCACAAGACTTGCTTGACAGTCCTAACAGGGACTGGATTCGGAACAAACGTCAGTGTTTATAGTTGGAAACATCAAACATCACCGAGATTCAGAAAAGTTTGACAGGTTAGCAGCAATTTCAACGAAATGTTGACATGTTTTTATCTCAAATAGTACATTGTATAGTGCATCATTAATCCATAGAAGCATGACAAACATTTGATAAGGACTATTCCTACCGTTTAAATTTTATGCAACACTTTCAGATACTGTGCGACGAAAACAGCCGAAATTTTGACAATGTGCCCGCTCAAACTCATTTTATCCTCCTGACCAAAGCTTTCCTTGTCATAAGCAATACTTCTTGCTAGTCGCTACCCTCCCTACCTACTTTCAAAACATGGCACTTTGGAACTTCTGGTTCTCTACTCTGAAAACCAATCTGAAATGGATACGTTTTGAATCGACTAGAGAATATGTATGAATAGGCGACTGTATGTAGACCTCTAGAAATTCCATTTCCGTCATTACAGGATGTTACCTGCAAGAACAGCAACATTGGTTTGTTGCATGAACCACCATGGAACGCACATTGATTGAAGACTCAATCAAATTTAACAACATCTGAGGCTCGTTCTTCATGAACCAATGTCGCAGATATTTTTGATGGACTTTCTTTCACTACCTGTAATAGACTCGTGGACACCCTCAAGTCCATCTGGAGTCTAGACTGTCGTCCCCCACAATCATGCGCATCCGGGGTGTATGAGCTTATCTCAGCATTCAAATTTTCCTCAGTGTACCAGCACTTTGGCCACTGACTGTCACGTTTCTAAGAATTTGCTCGATTTCTTTCTTTGTGATCTGTTCTTTTCACCTTGTTTCACTTTGATTTCTGAGTTAGTTCAGTCAGAATGTTTCAGTACCCACTCTTATTCACATGTTTGGCTTTTCATGATATTAGAAAACCGAGTGCGAACCAGTCCTGAGTTTCCTGCAGTGTGATATTATCTGGTAGGGAGCACTACTCTGAAGTTATTTAGGGAATTATTTTTCTTACAATACTATAAAAAGGCTTTTTCGCTTGGATGCAGTAGAAATATGAATATACCTGTCATATTAATAATTTTTGTCAGAATTGACACATGCAGAAACCGTTTTTACTGTTTTTTTAAAGTCCTCCAAGTGATAGTTCAATGTTTGACTTTCTATCAGTTGCGATTGCGTACAATCAGCGCCTCTAACTGATGGGTACTAGGAAGGATGATTTGGATTTCTACTCTTTGTTCAATTGTCTGTAGCTTGCTCAGAGGCATACTCATATTACACGTTTCTGTTTTGACTTAATAATGGCCGGGGTTTCTGATTTGGCTTTGGAATTAGTTAGCCCTCAGTTTGACTTTTCTGACCATTCATACTTTGTAATGACTGTTGAACTAGACCTGATTGTGCAAACAGATGACATCGTTAGAGAAGTACGTATATGTGAATGGAGGGGCTAGCTAGGATGTCGACTTAGCGGCAGTGAGGCAGTTTCTATGGCGTAGTGTAGTGAACTCTATTTACCTTATCTTTAAACTGATATAATCCTTCATTATTTATTTAAGGAGTTTTGTTCCTTCGGAGGCCATTCTTGTGTGCCCAAGGGCACACAAGAACATTCCAGTTTTGTTTGACAATCATTGCTGGTTCGAAGCTAAAGAAGCAAACTTCAGCGCTGCATGACATTCACAGCATCATGATTTGTGGAGAAAATAAATTATGTGTTCGGTAGAAACCAAGCTTATATTTAAAATCGTTTAACTTTGCCTAGGGCAAAGTTGCAAGGGCTTCTTCGTCCAGCTGAAATGTCTGTGTTTCTTCATTTTGTGCTATGATAGTTAACGAACGGGCTTCCATTGTTCGTTTGAGGGAAGCACATCGATCTGAAAAAATTACATTTTGATTCTGACGAGCTATTTTTGAATGTTGAGAATTCATGATCATGCTAATGCTGCACTTTAGTAAATATGCAAAGTTCGACGTCTAATAATTATTATTAATTTTAACAGAGGAGCAAAAACCCAAAAATTCGAACAGTACTCTTGAATACGCACATCTGACTGACACAACAAGTAAAATGTACTGAACACTCGGCAACATACAACCTATTAAACATCCGAATATTACGGAAAATAGTAATATCCCTTTTCATTCGAGCAACCGATAATCAGGTAATTCTGCAGTTGTGTGTCAGTAGCAATGAGGCAGCTAGAACTCAGGAAACGGTGCTCAGAAGCATAATAAAACTACTTTAATTAACATGACACGCGTGACCAACACGCTGACGCCCAAAACTCTCTCTGACTGCTTACAACGACAAGACACCAATAACTCCTTCTCCATAACCATGCGACAGTGACCTACTGTTACCCTATCTCTTACCTAACTCTTAAAATTGATTGCACTTCAAGATATATGGTAATGTTTGCCAAGTCATAAAAAAATCAAGCATCGGAAAACTAAGGATAAATGTCTTTAGTATTTAGAAACGTAATATTTTGATACTGTGGAAGCCTCGCTTTGATAGTACTCGTAAATTTCACAAATATTCAAATGGACCACTACCTGTATGATTTAGCTCCAAAACTGGTCTGAAGCACCGTTCTTTTTACCCAAAAAAGTTTAGAAATAAAAAAAATGAGAACTATATGGTAGCACGCGTTCAAATATGGCCAGCTGAGCCGCCTGCGATTTCTCATGGTTGGGTTTCATAAAACATTTACGAGAGCTAGATGAATTCTACGAGCTGGAAACAAAGTAAAATGTTACACACGAATAAATTTACTGGCAATGCTTGCATCAAATCTGTTTTCCAATATTAAGGCTAAAAGATACGAATCAAATATACGAATAAGGTTAAATCTAGAGCTAGCGATCTCTGTTAATATGTCTGTTAATATCTATAAATCTTATGTTGCAATTCGCGGCAATTAAGTTAAATTTTTACTCAACTTGGCAAAATTAAGTGCAACTTGAAAGGAAACACGGAAAAAATGCTAGTTTTGTGACTACTGAATAGAAGTCGATATGGTTTCTGAATTTCTCATATACGCTAAGAATGTATCAAGTAATTTTTACCTTAACCACAGAGCAGCGCTTATCCTTCACATGTGTCAAAAATGAACGAGTTTGTCCGACTTTTCTGACTGATTGATCAACTTTTACTCAATAATGTGGATATTAGATAGAGTTTTTCCTTGAAGTTTTGGAACGTATTCAGTAAGCGAAGAAAACAGCGGATCAAGTCCCTGTAATGAAAGGCTTCACAATGTCTCTTTAAATATAGACTATACAGCCTAGAATCTATGCAATCACAGCCTAGAATTTCTCCACACGCATTTTACAACGTTAATGATTCTAAAATTTTAAACTCAAATATTTTCGGATCAAACAACAACAGGAATAGTGTCATGTCGTAACGAATGTGCAACGTTACCTGAGATTTTATGTGACAGTTCATGCAAAACTGTGTTTGGTGGAAAACTACTGTGAATGACACATTATGATAATACAATACGGATTTTTGGGCTACTGAATCTGACTCTATTGCTCCCATATTTTGGCAATTTTTTGTCAACGAAATATTACTGTGAAATTCGGCAATTTTACTCACAATAAAGGCCGATAGAATACAAAATCAGACATGAAATTTTGCCGCATCATCCCTATTCACCTGATGAATCTCCCACTGATTATTTATTACTTGTTCAAGCATTTTGATGTTTTTATTCGCACTAAAACATTCCTAAATAAAGAAAATATTGAAAAAGCATTTGAACAGATTATTCGTAGAAAAAAGGACATGTTCTTTGAAGATGGAATATATGCTGCACAAAAATGTTGGGCAAAGGTCATTGAGTTGGAATAAATATATTTTGATTAGACTAAACACTTTTGAACAATTATTTTCAATTATTTTCAAATGCAACATTTATTGTGAGAAAACAAGATACGTTTAAAATTGACTATTGCAATAGCAACAAAAGTGTTCTTTATCCATCACTTGTGGCTAATAATTATTCAAAGTGTTCAAGTTCTTTAGATAGTAAAATTTGGAGAGCGTCACTCCCTTCACCCCCCAGAGATAATCTGCTCCTGCTATTTTTGTTGGCAAGTAACGGCCAAAAAATAAAAATATTGTTGGATTGGTTTTGACTGTGCACAAGTGATAATGGTTTGTATTAATTGTCGTAGGGAGGTGAAAGTAATATTGGTGTTCAAGTAATGTTGTGGGTAGAGTAAAATTATGGGATAAAATAATCTTTACCATGATGTTTCACTATTTGGAATGAAGTGCCGTTCCTCAGTCGCACACCACTTTTGACCAGTTGATTAAAGAACGTCGTTGGCGAAGAACAGCAACGCTCCATCACGTCAAAGTTAATTCTTCCAGTATAGAAAAGAAATCTAAACCTAACCCCGCATTGACGCGTTTGATTCTTAAAATGACCATGCGTACAGCGATTTTCGCCTTACTTTTCATCATAGAAAAGTAAGTTGCATTAAATTAGCATTTTCATACTTTTCTCCTTAATAAAAACTGGTAAAAATTTATTCATTATCATTGTTGATCGAAATTGCGGCGTCGATCATGATCTAGAGGTAGTTCAGAAATATTTCTCAAAACTTCGCTAGGACTGCCACGCGTAGTTTCGTATTGCTATAGTGCCCGGACATAATAAAGTTTCCTGATATTCTTTCCTGGCATAGACTGTCCATTAGATAACAAATTGACTGCAGGTTTGCAACGTGAGCCAAGAAATAATTGTTTAATAATATAAGGAGCAAATACAAGCTACCAACTGCTTTATAGTTCTTTTTTTATATGTAATTACTAATGACCTGAATTTTTAATTGAAATTATCCAGTCTCATGACGTGCAGATAACAGGCAACATTTATGAATAATGATTAGCATCAAAATCCACTTACGAAACCATTCTCACGATGCAGCGTCAACAGTCGGCTAGCATGGGCAGTTATTTACTTTCGCTGACAGAGTGACAGACTATCCCAAGCTGCTCAATATCGGAACAGAATAGTGTATAAAAAGTTTTAATTGTAGGGCATTTTCAAAATTTTAAACTTTCTTACCAGTTTACTAGTGGCCCTTTTTTCTCAGTTGAAGTTGAACAAATAAACTTAACAGCCGGGTAAGTGTCCGAACTGAAATGTATATTGAAGATTTCACAGTTCAGGTAACTATTTTGTCTCAAATACAGTTTTTGTATCGAAGAAAATTGTCTTAAAATTCATTAAGAAGTATTTATGACTTTAGCAGAGAGACGAAGAGACTTCACACCCATAACTGATGATTGAGACTATAAATTTTAAAAACTCATAGTGTAGCACATTAGCATAAAATCTTATATATTTTAGTATAGCAGTTTCAATGTTTTTTTATGAATTTCAGTTTCTACTTTGATATAGCATAATGTTACAATTCATTACTAAGCATGAATAAGACACTTTTTCTCATTTTCCTCGTTTTGATAAAAACTTGGCTCATCGTAGCTACTATGATACTTACCATAGAATTAATATCATATTGTTCTGATCATATCTTGTGCTCAGGATTCTCAACATATCAATATTCACCTAACCAAAATCATTTGGAGCTTAGAAAGGAGCGTACGAAGCAGAATTATTCCATGAGTCAAGATGGAATGACGCAACTGTATGTGTGAGATAAATCATTTTTTATTTCTTTTTTCGGATCAGAGAAGTAAAAACGCTGTTAAAACGATCATGGTAATTTAAGGTTTCGGATTGAAACAAAAAATTACTCATTCTTTTAGGAATTATATTTCTTGTGCGAAAAAATTTCGAAAAGTACTTTTTCTGCAGAAAATTCATGTGTAAAATATTTTCAAAATATACACACTAGCAAAACAAAATATACCAATAATCCAAACAAACAATTGAGAGCTTCACCGCTTTGTCACAAGCCATTAACGGTTGGTTTTTTAAACAAGGATGGATCCCTAAAGTGAAGAGATTGGGAAACTTCAAAAAGACTCAAACAGTTATTTGAAAATTGTACTTCTATAGCATTGCCCTAATTGAAATAACTTTCTTCATTGACCAGTTGCGTGGTTTAAATGAGTTTATGCTTGCTAGAAAAGTGACACTTCTGTGCTGCACACTCGAGTGAATGTTTAGAGTAGTGGTGCAAACGTGAGACTACATGCTCACAGCGTGACAGCTGTCTCACGTATACTGATGACATGACGTACGTGTGGTGTTCTCCCTCAGCCTAATTTACGCTCTGTTTAGACTATGAATATCAAGGACTTTGAATATCAATACTCGAAGCGAGTAACTGAGACTAACGAACCCGACAAGATAAGAAAACACACCTGGAATAAATGCCGTTTTAATAGGAATATCGCAAACAATGATGACACACGAGGAAAAGATTGCTGTCACGTAGTAACGCAGCAAGAGACGTCATGGACCGTCAGGCGATGTGGAGTAGCAGCATGGATGGCGGGAGTGACAATTGAGTGCGAAGCGGCGGTAGAGGTAATTGAGACTGTTGCTGGCGGAGCATCTTCGGTGAGTGTTGTGAAGACCGGAGCCGCTGTGAGAGCCTGGTTGAGATTTTTCTGCACCTCCTTATATACGGCCTGATGAGCGCGGTGACGCGCTAGGCCCGCGTCCCCATAGGTTGGTGGTGAGGTGTCACTTCGGCCAATTCGACAGCCGTCTTAAAACCCGGCGTTTCGTGGGGTGGCTGATTGCAGCTTAAAGCCTGCGTGGGGGTGTACACGTTACTGCTTGTTGAGACCTCCACAGGTGCGGTTAGGTGGCGCTTCGGCCAATCCGACAGCCGCCGCGAAACATAAAAACCAATGTATCGACAGTTCATGTTTGTACTTTATTGGAAATAAATGTCTTTCTTTTTCTTTAATAGCGTTGCGTGGGGTGGCGGATGGTTGCTTGAAGCCTGTGTGGTGGTGTACAAGCAACTGCTTGCGAGACCACCACAGACGTCTGTAACATCACATCTCCATTTGAACATAAAGTGAATTTCTTCGTAATTTTTAAAGTAGTTCCATGAATTTAATTACGAAAATTCCTTATTTCTCAACCAAATTCCATGTTTTGTTATCTGTGCTGGCTCCCATTAATCTCACTCGAAGACCACTATGTATCTTATCTTTCTTAGTAATCTTATTGGTACAACTTTTTCGATATTTTTTGGAGAAAAACTCTTACATTGAAAAAATTTAATTACAAATAAATAAAATTTAAAGGCCAAAGAATTTCAGACAATGTGAATTACAGTAGCACTTCCTTAAAATTCATGAGTAAATGTGTACAAATAAATATATATATAGATCTGATTGTGTGTGTATATATGTGTGTATATTGATATGTAAATATCTATTCATGAATTTTCTGAAGAAAAAATTCTTATTCGCGGGTTTTGTGAAAATCTCTCGTCTTATAATTTGTTCCATTTCTAATTAAAATGTTTACAAAGTAAAACGTAAGAGAGTGATGACCTTTATAGTGTTAACGTCATTTCCGGAATAAAGAAGAGCCTTGCAACAAGCTCGGATGATGGAATCGTTGTGTTGCACCGCGTAAATAAAATTCTTATCAATGGTTGCCTGTAGAGGCTCTTGAAGCTCCGGTCTGGACCGTTCAGATATTCTAAAACAGCATGGCAACTGACAATTCAGATCTGCTGAATAGCAATCTTGCTTCTAAAACCGAAACAGTCCGCTTCTACCGATTCACTGCTAGAGGAATTTCGTTCACTGAAGAGTCTACGTGGATTGACAAATAAAACTGTTGATGCCCAACAACTTTAGATGCATCTGGTAGTCAAAATAACATCCGCTCACATACGGACAGCACTGCATTCGTAGAAAAGAAAGAGAGAAAAAGAATGCAAGAAACAGCTATTACCTATCTCAAGAAAGTGCTCTCAAAGATCATGAACGAATCGTAGTTAAAGGTAAAATTGAATAACCTATTTATGCATACGGATAAGATTTTCTGAATCTAGAACTTGAATTGTGCACAGCTTTTTTCAAGTCTCTGAAAACGGATATTTGCTAGGTGATATCTCCTATGCTTGAACTCCTTCGCAAGTACCCGGAATAAAGCGCTCTTACTATGCATCTGTTCAATGAGAGAGATTTTAAAAACTCTCTTTCAGCCTCAATTGTCACGTTGATTTGTAAAGAACTGTCACAAACTCTATTTTGAACTGAATAGGCGTCCTCAGATCTGTCTTTGAAAAAGAACCTGTCACTACAGCACATGCAATAGGACTAATATGCGATCGAAGTACATGCCCGATGTTGTAGACTGTGTGGATAAACCGATAAACATCCGAACCAAGCGTTCATCATGTCCAGCTTACCACGTCTGCTGCGTCAGCATAGCTGTCTTAGGCCGCCGTCACACGGAGACCAAATGGTAACGTTTCGTCATTATTTTCTACAGTCAGCGGCACCAATCGGTCTGCCCAACGTCACGAAACCATCAGATTTCAGCCTTAGTTTGTGACCAGCTTAGTCATACCATGATTTCCGGTTCTGAAATCATGGTATGACTATGCTGGTCTCAAACTAAGGCTGAAATCTGACGGTTTCGTGGTGCTGGAGACACCGATTGGTGCCGCTGACTGCAGAAAATTATGACGAAACGTTACCATTTGGTCTCCGTGTGACGGCGGCCTAACACTGCAAATCGTTTTACCTCAAGGGGATTGAACAGCTAGAGACATGTGGGCAGAAGGTGCTGGATGCCGTTGGTGATTACTTCGAAGACTATACGCAACTGTCGAAATTCTAGCCATTGCTCGATCACTAGAGTTCATAACGGACTTTATAAGGGAGATTTATGAGCCTTCAGCGATAAAGTTCCTGGACTGTGATTAACTTGATCAGTCTAGAATTTAATAACGCAAGT